>ML843566.1:0-38483 GCA_009831015.1 Picea engelmannii
AAATACAAGATGTGCCTGAACTCTAACAATAAGTATCAATGATAAATATACCAACACTATATTTATGTAGATCTGACTTATACAGAACATCCCATGCAACCACTAGATTCTCTAGGGAGAATCCTCAAATCTCCATAACCATTTCTCATGCATACATCAAAATCCAACTATTCATAGAAATAATACTTACCTTTTGAACCAATGGATAGATGTGATGTATCTGAGAACTGTAGACCTTCCTGGGAGCTTGATCTTAGAATCTAGAACCTTTGCATCTTCATCTTCTCAATATTCCATGGCTTTACCCACATGTACACACCCTAATACACTGTCAACCAATGTATGTACGCACCCTAATACACCGTCAACCCGTGTATGTACGCACCCTGATACACTTTCAGCCCGTGTATGCCTCAAAAATTAGGGTTTTTTAGTATTCACTGTAATTCTGAAACTTTCTTCGTCAACCCTTCGCACTACCTTAGAATTTCACAACTTCATATGTATCAATGAGTACTTGCAATAAGCCTTACACAACAAAATATATTCAATATGTTAAAGTGTGATTAAATGAGAGAGCCTTGCCTCTTATTTATACTTTCATGTAGCATCCCACTTTGATTATTTTAGGGAGTTCTCCATTAAATTTATTATTTAAATAATTTCTTTTGCAAACACTTTGAGTTTTTGGTGCTTCTAGATGACTCATGAGGGTTCTCCAACTTTACATGGCCATAACTCTGTAACCGTGAGGAGTTATGTGATGTTCCACATACCACCATAAATGAAATGAAATGTACTATCCATATATAATAGTATTACCTGCAAATATATCAAAACGCATACCATTATCCATAAAACAAACGTTGTTCCATTACTCAAACCTTTATGGTACCGGAATTCTCTACTGGAATTTCTTCAAGGGTTGACATCAATGACAACCAACCCAATTAATTGAAAATCTACCCCATTGGAATTGATGGAAACACTCTGATGCAATATTGAAGTCATGTCATGAAATACTGAAGTCATATCACTCATGCTCCCCCTGTGACCATCGCTCCCCCTGGAACCATGACTCTGTGCTCTGCATATGATAAATCTCTCCCCCTTTATCATCAATGGAAAATGTATCTTTCCATCTGAGGCTCCTCCTCCTAAATGAACTGTCCTTGGGGATACTCCGCTTGACTGAACTCTTCCTAAAACTGATCTCCCGACCTAAACTATCCTCTTTATGGTGCTTCCTCATGTAGATCTAAGACATATATGATAGGCATTCAAAAGAATTCAATTTGGAGTATAAATTACTCCGAGTCTCTGGCGAAGATACTCAAAGGATTCTCTTAAAAGCGATTGTGTAAATATGTATGCCACTTTTTCTTTTGTGCCCACATATTCAAATCTAATGTTCTTCTCTGCAACCTGTTCCTGTAGAAAGTGATACTTGATTGGAATGTGATTTGTCTTGGAGTGCATCACCAGGTTCTTTGAGATATTGATGATGCTTTTATTATCACAATATATTGGAATGGGATCATCATATGTAACTTGTATATCTGTTAGAGTTTGTTTCATCCATAGAACCTGTGTTAAACAATTTGTTACTGGAATATACTCTACCTCAACTTTAGATAAGGATACTGATGATTGTTTCTTTCTTAGCCATGATACTAAACACTCACCCAAGTAGAACGTTTCTCCACTAGTGCTTCGTCGGTCATCAATGCAACCTGCCCAATATGCATCTGTGTAGGCATTAAGTGATATATCCTTTCCTTTTGGATACCATAATCCAAACTCTTATGTTCCTTTGAGATACCTGAAAATCCTCTTCACTACTAATACATGTGATTCCTTTGGTGCTTCTTGAAATCGTGCCACCTGTCCAACTACCTACATTACATCTAGTCTGGATGTTGTCACATATAGTAAGTTGCCAATCATCGACCTGTATTTTCTGTGTTATGTAGACTTTGAATCATAATATTTTCTCAACTTGAAACTGGTTTGCATAGGAGTGGTAATTGGTTTGCAATATTCCATTCCGAACCTCTTTAGAATTTCTCTGATATACTTAGTTTAAGAAATAAAAACTCATTGGTTGCTTTGACGTATCTGAAGACCCAGAAAGAAGGATAGTTCTCCAAGTAATAACATTTCAAATTCATTCTGCATATCCTTTGCAAATTTCTGGCTTAACCTGTCATTATTGCTTCCGAAAATAATATCATCAACATAAACTTCAATTAATAAAATACTATCTTGAGTTACCTTGATGTAGAGGTTGTTGTCTTCACTTCCTTTTCTAAAAACCTACGTGCTGTAATTATTTATCCAGTCTAGAGTACCATGCTCTAGGAGCATGTTTTAGACCATACAAGGCCTTCTTCAATTTACACACATAATCTGTGTTCTCTAACAACTGAAATCCTTCTGGTTATTCAATGTAGACTTCTTCTTCAAGTTCCCCATTAAGAAAAGATGATTTCACGTCCATCTGATACACTTTAATATTCTTGGAGCATGCATAAGCTAGGAGAAATTAGATTGCTTCCATTCTGGAAACTGGAGCAAAATTCTCTTCGAAGTCGATTCCTTCAACCTGTGCATATCCTTTACATACCAATCTAGCTTTGTTCCTTGTAACTTTTCCATCTTCATTCAATTCATTTCTGAATACCCACTTTGTGCCAATCACATTCTTATTCTTTGGTCTTGGAACCAATTCCCAAGTGTCATTATTTTCTATTTGATCCAATTCTTCATCGATGGCCTTATTCCAAAATTCACCTTTGTTGGCCTCTTCAAAACTATTTTGTTCAATTGTAGATGAGAGTGATATGTGTGTTTGTCCTGGTGAACGAATTATTCTTCTAGTCTCAACTCCTACATCTTTGTTTCCAATAATCTGATCTGAAGGATGATTCTTTTGTACTTGTTTGCTAGGTGTCTTTGGAGGAACTTGTTGAACTTTCTCTTCTACTTCTCTCTGATCTTCTTCATCTTCTTCTTCTACTTCTTCTTCATATTTTGCTTCTTCTTCGTATAGTTGTTCCATTGATTCATTTTCTTCTTCCTTTAATTCTTATCCACCTATTTCATTAATTGTTACATTGATTCTTTCCACAACTTTGTTCAACCTCAGATTGTAACACTTGTATGCTTTCCTTGTACTTGAGTAACCAACAAGTACTCCTTTTTCCACACGAGATTCAAACTTTCCCATTCTTCCATCTTCTCTTTTGATGTAGCATTTTCTTCCAAATACTATGAAGTGCTTCACATTTGTTGGTCTTCCTTTCCATATCTTGTAGGGAGTTTTTTCAATGGTGTTTTTGAGCATTAATCTATTTTGAATGTGAACCAATGTATGCACTGCATGTGTCCAAAAGATATCTGTCAATTTGAAATCCATTAACATTGTTCGATCCATTTCCTGTACTATCATGTTCTTTCTTTCAACAACTCCATTCTATTGAGGTGTCCTAGCAACGCAAAATTTCCTTTTTATTCCATGTTTGTTGAATTAGTCCATATATTCCTTTGAAGTGAACTCTCCTCCATTATCAGTTCTCAAACATTTTATTTTTGAATCCATTTCATTTTCAATCATTTCCTTGTAGACCTTGAATTTTTAAAAATCTTCTGACTTATTCCCGAGAAAGAAAACTACAATCATTCTTGTATAATCATCAACTAATAACATAAAGTATTTCTCACATTTTAAAACCTTTGTTGTAGTTGGTCCAACTAGATCAATATTCACAATTTCCAGTGGTTTTGTCATTGAATATTCTTTTGATTTAAACTCTTTGTTTTCTTTCCTTGTTGACAATGCTTACATAAAGTGTTGGTTGGTTTCGTAATCTGGGGCATGTCTCTAACTGTTTCCTTTTTGCTGACTTTGAAAAGGTTATCAAAGTGTATGTGACCCATTCTTCTGTGCCATAGCCAAATTTCATATTCCTTTCCTAGACAACACTTTTCATTTCCAATTTCACTTAGTACATATATGTTGCTTGAAGTTCTTGCAGCTGTTGCAATCAATTTTCCTGAACATTATTTTCTTATCTCGCACTTTTGTGAATATAAAGTAACTTTATGACCTTGGTCACACATTTGAAACACATTTAGAATATTATGTTTCATATCTTCTACTAGTAGAACATTTTATGCCTTGGTATGCTTGTTTCCAATTCTGATTGTGACTTTTCCAATTATTTTAGATTAATGATCATTTCTGAAGGAGATTGATCCATCTCTTTCCTTTCTTAATGTAAGAAACATGTCTTTATCACCTGTCATGTGTTTTGAACATCCACTGTCAACATACCAACCACATTTCTTCTTCTTATATTGTAGAGCGAGTGTGCATTCTTCATTGCTATATTGATTCTGATTTCTTATCCATGTTCTCTTAAGAGGTTCTTGTCTGTGACTGTTGTTGTTTTGTTGTGTTTCTCTAGGAGGAACTTCCATTCTGCAATATTTGAACATTTGTCCAAAGTTATTACACTTGTAGCATTGCACTTCAGTGCTCAATTATTCAAACCTGTTGTAACTTCTTCTCCGTGTTTCACTATGCCTTCTTGGATAACCCTTTTGTGTATGACTTTCAATTTTTTTTCTGTTCCTGTTGTTTTCTCTGCAATTCATAGCTTTATGTCCAAAATTATTACATGCATAACATAAACCAAAAAAGATAGTTTGATACATGGGAGTTGAAGATATTTTGAAAGGAGTTGCTCTTCTGAATCTTTCTTCTTCCAGAGGCCTATCTGTCAGTTGTTGATTATGAAATATGAATCTTAGTGGTGGAGGAGTGTCCCTGTAATCTTCCTTGTAGATATTCCTATCCCCTTTGATTGTTTCTACATATATTTTTGGATACGTTTTGTGTTCTATTGTTTTTGATCTTGATCCCTTTTCTGTCTGATTGTATCCAAGTTCAGACTTGTCATGATGAGGTTTTTGACTACTGATAATGTCATCCAAAACTTTTGAGTTGTTTTGCATATTTTTCTTTTGAATATCCTTTATTAATGTGACAATCTTTGCTTCCAAATTTCCAATGATCCCATCTCTTTCTTCTAGTTTTTCTTTGAGTGCTTCTTCAATTCTTTTATTGTCTTCTATTTGAACCTTCAAATTTGTGATTATTTGTTCTATTTCCCGAGTCTCTTATTTCTTGTCTAGTTTCGCTTGTAGCTTCTTGTTTTTATTCTTCTCTCTTCGTATAACTTCTATGGAACACAAAAATTCTTCTCGGTAGTCAAATTATACCTCTTAATATTCTTCTTCGGTGTCTTCTTTGTCAAAGTCTTCTACTACCATGAATATAACTCTTTTTGTTTCACTGCCACTGACTTCATCTTCATCTGATGAGGAGATGTCTTCTTTGGTGCATAAGTGTTTCTTGAAATATTTCTTTGTGGTTCTTTTGCCTTTGTATGTTTGTTTTCTATTTGAGTAATCTTCATCATTCCTCCTATTTTTCTTATGAGGACAATTGTTATCAAAATGACCAATACCATCACAACTAAAACAAATCAATGGAAACTTACCTTTATATCTGTCATTGGTTCCCTTATTCAATCTTCTAACAAAGTTGGTCATTTCGTCATCATCTTCCGAGATGTCACTGTTGCTTCTATGTTACTTTTATTTTTTATTTCCCTTTTTCTTTGGCCTTTTGGATGCTTTGGAAGCTGCTTATTTTATATATTTATTTTCATGTTCAGTTCTCATTTCATATGATGTGAATATTCCATGTAGTTCGTCCATGCTTATTGAGTCTAGATATGCTCTTTATTCTAGTGTTGATATCTTAGGATCAAATATCATAGGAAGAGATCTTAGTACCTTTTGAACAATTACATATTATTTAATTTCTTCTCCCAATCCTATGATTGAATTTACTATTTCATCAACTCGTAAGAAGTAAGCTGCAATATTCTCATATTAAAAGCATACTAACCTAGCTCTGATACCATATTGTAACGTCCCTGGCCACCCAGGCCAGGCCACGCTACACCAGAGAACTCTTATGTTGTCTCTGCAGAACATACTATAACATACCCAGTATCCAACTGAGTTATGCCACATAATTTTTTTGAACTGCATGCAATGAAAATATATACACACAAAATTATTGGGAAAGGATTATATATAAAACGTAAACATACAAATACATATGTAAATACACAGATTCACATTGAAATAACAATAACATATACATGAAGCATATACATGAAATACCCATAAAAATAAACACAGTTATAACCACACATATGATAACCCATACAAATAAGCATGTAAATAACAATGAAACATATAAATTATTCACACAATAGGCACTTATCTTGGTAAGAATGTCACCAACTGCGTGCAAACCTTCCACGAACTTCCCATCCTTAGAACACACTGTTCATCAATCTCAACAATGAGTCACCCCCGAGCTGGGACTAAAATCCACCCGGGTAAAGGGATTCCTAACCAGGCTAAAGGCTCATAGACAACAAGAAAGACTTTGTCTTAGGTGCCAACTCAAACTAACAACCTACAATCCCTCATTCCCCACATGCCTGTCCCACCCAGGAAGTGTGCCCCTTCTCTTCTCAACAGTCCTTTGGCTGCCCCACTTCCTTTCTGGGCTTCAACAACATGTCGAACAAGAAGTCTCAAAGCACTGTAGCTGCATTTTAGCACCTTCAGGAAATCAATTCCCAACAATTCTCTCACCCAGATAATTGCTCACGATCCTGAAAACCCGCCTCTTCAATATCCCACAGGCCTTACAACCCGCTTCTTCAGTCCAACTCCCAAGTTAACCAGACACACCAACACAAAATGGCTATGGATACAGGTTCAGGTACAGTCATGAAGATACGAAGGATAGCTCAATGGTGGTGAATGCTCCTGGATGATTGACTGGATGACTGAATGATGGAAGGAATGATGGAAAGAATGATGGAAAATGAACTAATTCCTAACAATATGTATGCATGTCCCCAACTTGACACTTGTCATGTTGGGAGCTACTTTGGTCCACTTGTCCCCAACTTTGGAACTTAGGATAAAATAATTATCCATACTTTCTACTTTAAGAAATATTAATATAATATTCCTTTTTGTCTTACGCTCCCTAGCTTATCCCTTTCCTTAAATTTTATCCCCCACCCTTTCCCTAACTAGTGAAGTTTAGTCCCCCATCTCTTTTATCATAGTTGGTCTGCGCACAACGATGTATTTTATATTAATCATGAGATATATACAAAAATAGGTCCACTAGCCTTTAACATCTAGGATCTCTGGCCTAATCAAAACATAAGCATTCTAGCTTATAATAACTGGCTCACCAGCCTACAAAACACAACATATACATAAAGGCTCCCTGGACTCAATATCTCACGCACTTAAGATGTTGTGCACTGTATCCAAAAATGTGCACACTTCATCCTTTTTAACGCGCACTACATGCGCACACTATGCCATGAAAGGTGCATACAAAATTATATCAAACATCTCACCAACTTACGTACATTTGTATTTACATTTATAATTGGGTTCAACCTAGGGATATTACAATCATTATGCTACAACTAGGTAATTTGCTAAGAGTTTCAATGGACAATGGGCCTGAATTACAAACTTGGTCATGTAGGTTACAGAGGATTCCATAGCAGTTGCTTGCAACCTCCCGATTGATGGAAAAAGGTGGCTTAAAAACAAATTGATTACAGGAGGAGATGTAAATCAGTTTTTGAAACTCGAACACAGAGACCCTAATTGGGCCAAAGGAATTCCCAAGGATTGGATTTCTAATGAATGGATGGAATCATTACTCATGCTTAAGAGATTCATCACCTGTGAGGGACGCTATTATGTGGTATTTATGTTTCATTTATGATTTCTTCTTCATCTGGCAGGAATTAAGAGGATGAATCTACCCTATTATTTCTTGAGGGATATCAATAACATGTCCATGAAGGTCCAAGCCATGAAGTTTCATGTAAACCCCAAAACCCCTCCTCACAGAATCTATCATCATGGCCCGATTAAAGTACTTTTCAAAGCTAATTTGGGGAAATTGCAGAAGACTTGGGGTAAATTTTTGATACAGTTGGGTTTTAATAAGAAAGTGCATCCTTCTGCTGCAAAATCACATGATAATTTCGTTAAGGCTGAGCAAGAAACTCCACCTAGCACCGGTCGATCAGCTAATGCAAAGAATATGAAGAGAGCAGGTTGTGTTAATATTTCAGATGAACCTATGGAAGCTCCCCCAACTAGCCAACAAGAAAATGAAGGGTCTTCTCATATCTTAGGTGGAGGTAAGAATCCATTTCCTTTTGCACAAAAGACTTACTCTAGAAGGATTCAAAGACAGGTAAAACCTAGGGTATTGAGAGAGGATAAAAAACCTGACACAACAGAGGAATTGGTAGAGATTGTACATACTAAAGACCATTCCCCAAAGATAATTCCTCCCAGCTCAAGCTCCTCTAAAGACGATGTTTCTCAATATAAAATTGTAATGCGAAATAGGGGCACCATGCCTCTAAACAAGTTCAGGATGAAGTCTAAAGCACTATATAAACCTTCTATAAAAAAGAAGGTCATCATCATCGATGAAGAGCCTGTTAAAACTATGAAGAAGCAATCTACTAATAATAAAATCCCTGTCAGTAATCCTGAGAAGAATAAATTCAAGAAGGGTGGTTTGATCATAAATAAAAAGACTATCATTGGAAAAAAGCAAAGTTTCTACCATAAAATAGGGTAAGAAGAATATGAAAAGCCCAAACCCTAAGATCAGATTTGAAGGGAATGAGCCTAAGAGAATGCAAACTAGATCTCAATATAAGAATACTAGAAAGGATAGTTAAGAATTGTTGGAAGAAGCAGCTTCTTCAATCCTGCATAGAAATTTATCAATTTGAAAATACCACCTCTAGGGTAAATCTAGTTTTTGAGATTAAAAATGATGGATGATGGAAAAATATTTTTCTTTCTTGTGTATAAGGTATCATTTCCCTTTTTGGATATGACCAGATACATCCCAGGAAAAGTAAGGAGTTGAAAACATGCAAAATTGGTTTTTTTGTAGGTTGCTGCAGGAAGTTCCCGCAATCACACACAGAAAAATAGGGTCACTACAGGAACACATGTAGCAGCCGATTTTGCTGCTAAACTCACCCAGTTTCATATTTTTGTAACAGAGGAGGGTGATACCTATGCTATCATCTTATGGATCATGTTATGAATCTATAAATATTTTGTGGATCTAAAATCTATATTGGTATATAAAGATAAAAGTAGATTGGGCACCAGGATCGAGTTGTCAAAGGATGGATTCGTATGGATGTTTGAAGATCGGATATATATATGAATGATTAAGAGGATGTTTCAATGCTATCATCTAAATGGATAACAATTCAAGAAAAGAGTGTTTGATCCAAGTCTATTGCCCTTATCCTAGGAGGTTTCTTGCAAAACTGTTATTATTTTGTATATCAGCAGTCAAAGGATGAAATTCATTTTGAGTTTTTATAGGGATTGGTTTTGAGTTTTCCCTGATAGTCAGGATCGACCATAATTACATGTAACTGATTCAAAACACTATATATCAAATTATGTAGAAGAAGAAAGGGTTGAATCCTTGTTTTGGCTTGATATTGCATTGTTAAAAATTGACTTGATCTATCTTTCATGTGTAAAGACTTCAATTGCTAATGAAATTGGTGGTTAGTATGCTATATTTCTTTGTTTATAATCTTCACATTTTCCTCTAAACACTTAATTGATGGTATACGAGATTATGACAAATGTTTTTGTGCTGAGAAGGTTTCTTTAACAAGTTTTAGTAATCTTTGCCACATTTGGGTTTTCTCTTTAAATCTTATTTAGAATGAATTCTAGATAAATGTTTTTCCTCTGCTGCATAAAGACATTAAAGACAAGATTTGTTACTATTGTACTTATCAGTAATTGTTTTCCCCTTTTCTCTCAATCACATCACTTAATCTTAAATTTCTCTCCATCATTTTTGTTTACCTGACTTGTTGCACTTAGGTGAGTGATCTTAACAGATCCGATCATTATTCCCTTTTCAAATCAAGCAAGGATTTAGCCATCCTAAAACCCCTATTGAACATTTTGAAACAAGGTGTGCTAGGATTAACTCAATAACAGTCTTGAGTCGATTTCTAGTGCTAACATCTTTTGGCGCAATTGTGAGGGACGAAAATGATGAGATTTTCCCTGGGTAGAATGACATGAGTTTATAGATCTAGTTGTATATGGTGAAACTATAACTAGGCACTTTTGACTGCAATATCTTTTCACCTGGTGACTCCACATTAGACACTCTAGATCCAAAATGAAACGGGACTAGATCCCATCCATAATCTCTAGATGTGCCTATTGTTTCAGACCCTGAGAAGCTCTTGAAACAATCCAAATATATTAAAAACTTAGGATCTGAAAAATTGTTTCTTTTACCTCCTTATGAAGAATCCACCTGAGGGAAAGAGGAATTTGTAGAATCAGAATCCTTTTATACACCCTAATCGGTGAGTAGATATAAATCTAAGGAAATCTTTGAATTCCCTGAAGAAACAGAGTACCCTCCCTTAGAAAATATATTAATCCTTGAAGAAATTCAAGAAGAGAAACCCAATCTTAGTCTCCAAGTTAATATCCTTGTCGTTGAAAAACTTGATGAAAAAATTCTCTAGTCCTCTCCAAAGATTCAATTGGTGAACATCCATAATCCCTTATCACCTCAATCACCACAGTGTCCACATACAAATCAACCTTTAGGTGGTTAAACAATGGTTGGTGCATCACCTCCAAATCCAATGGATGCTATCACAAATGTCATATATGCACCTTTGGTATTGTCAAATAATCTTCATCCTCTCCCAACAAATGATTACATGAAGTACCTTCCAAGGTTTGACAATGAAGGGGAAACAAATGCAGAGGAGAATTTAACTTCTTTTTATTCCTTTGCTGACAATTTTCAAGTGGATTATGATGATGTGTGGATGATTATTTTTGTTCAAAGTTTAGATGGAGAAGTGAGGAAGTGGTTTAGAAACCTTAGATATAACTCTATTACCACCATCACGGACCTTGATTCCACATTCTTGAGAAAGTGGGGTGAGAAGAAAGATGATTTGTATTACATGACACAGTTTAGCAATCTATGAAGAAGGAATGGTGAAATTGTCTCTGAATTCTATCATATATTCAATTGAATGTACTAGAAAATACCAGATGATATCAGGCCAACTGAAAGGTTAGAAAAGGTCACTTATGCTGATGCCTTTGATGCTGATTTGTTTTTGCTTCTTAGGGAAAGAAAATCAACCACTCTGGATGATATGAAAGATTCATCTCTTGAAGTTGAATCCAACATTCTAGCATCGAAACAAATGAAGAAGAGATCAGATAAGGGAAAGATAAAAGAATAATATAAGTCATCTGCATCAAATACTAAAAATCAGAAGATTTACTTGGAGGAGATGGAAAGAAATATGGACTAAATGTCGCCTGAACTGTCTAAAATCAGATTGGAAAAACATAAATGGAATGCACCTCAAGAAGGAAATCAAAATCCAAATCAATAAAGAGTACCTTATAACCCTGAGATCATGCAGAGGGATAAGAAGAATAATGATGACCAGAAAATTCAAACACCTATGCAGAATAATTACATTGAAGAGAATCAAGAGGTTGAAGATGTAGATGAAGATCTAGATATTCATTTGTTCGAAGATGATATTTATCTCATTCACCTAACAAAAAATGAATATGAAGATTCATTGAATTCACATACCCGGGGAAGTCTAGATAATATGCTTTGTAATACATATCAACAAGGGTAAAATCTTAGATCCAAATCAACTCTTGCAAAATCCACTCCTAAAAAAGATAAACCTGTTGTCCCAATAGTACAGACATGCAACAAGAATTCTGAAAGAAAGCAAGTACAACCAACTATGAAAGTATCAACCTCGGAAGCAGACAAGTTCTCATCTCCTTTCAGCCTAGATCATGTGATAAGTAAGATCAAAATTCCTATTCCTCTAACTGAATTAGTTAAATAAAATTCTTATAGGAGTCATATTTTGAAGTGGTTACAACCTTCTTCTGTTGTTGATCTTGTTATTGATGTGATTAATCTCCAAGATGAAAAACCCACTATTGTCTTAGGGCCAATTGTAGAAGAGAGGGATGACTCCACTCCTCCTTTTTATGTCTCATTAAATGTTCATGAAAAAATACTTCATAACTGCATGTTAGATTCTGGAGCCTCCCATAATCTTATGCCAAAGGTTGTCATGGAAGAACTGGGGTTAGAAATCACTAAAGAATACCATGATATATTTTCTTTTGATTCCAAAAAATTCTAATGATCGGGGGTTATCAAAGACCTTGTTGTTTCATTATCTCAAATCTCAGCCAAAATTTTAGTCATGGATATAGTTATGGATGATAACCCTCCTAGGTTTGGTATGTTGTTTTCTAGATTTTGGTGTAAGAATCTTGGGGGATATCTTCAAATGGGTCTCTCTTATGCCACTATACCTGTGTTTGGAGGATAATTTAGAAGAATCTATCATGAGGCTCAATTGGCTTATATTATCAGTGACAATGATCATTCTCTAAATCATCCTATCTATGCAATTTATGTGGATCTGGGATCCTCTATATTTCATATTGATAATGTTGTCCAATAGCCTTTGCCTTTGAAAAAATCATTTGTTGCCCCACAGTCTGCTGAAATCAAAATCTGTTATGGAAATTATACTTTCATGGAGCCTCATCCAGAGAAGGCGCAGGAGAAGGTGTAGTGCCGATTTTCCTGAACATGAAGTCATTACCATGTCTTACAAGTTAGAATTTGATACAACAAATAACATTGCAGAGTATGAGTCATTGTTGTTAGGTCTTAGGGAAGCCAAATAAATGAAAATTCAACATTTGATGGTGCATGGGGATTCTGAACTCATTGTACAACATGTTAGAAATGTATATGAGACAAAAAATATTTGGCTGAAAGACTACATAAATGAGGTATGGGATGTTGTTGAAGCCTTTTTTCTGTCTTTTAATATTGTATATATTCCAAGAAATCAGAATGAGCAGGTTGATTCATTGGTTGTGGCTGCAAGTGCTTTTAAACCTCCTTTTCCCCAAAGCTAAAATATGAGGTTGAGGTTAGGTACAAGCCATCTATTCCAAACAATGTCAAGAATTAGAGATTATTTGAGGAGGATTCTGAAATCAAAAGGTTCATTGAAGTTGTAGATGATTTTTCTTCAATCCATATAGATCAAGATGAGGATTTGGATGAGGCTAACCATAATTTGAATTTTCATAGTATGATTGTTGGGCATAAGATTTTGAAATTTCCTACTAATCATATTCCAAAAGGCCTTGTACCTCTCGAAAGAATATTTGATCATAATGATGTTCCTGTGAAGCTTCCTGATCCAGAAAATGAAGCAGAGGTGATTGATTGTAATCTTGGGACTGCTGCAAATCCCAAGCATGTTAAATTATCAAAATTCCTATTAGCAAAATACCTAGCTAAATATGAAGAATTGTTCAAGGAGTTCACTGATATTTTTTCATGGAAATATGAATATCTTAGGAACTTTGATGAAACTGTCATTCAACATAAGATACCTTTGAAAGAGAATGTAAAACCTTTCAAACAAAAATTAAGGCAGATTAATCCTCTCTTGTTACCCATCATGGAGAAGGAAGTAAAGAAAATTTTAAATGCTAAAATCATTGTACCCTTGAGGTACTCTGACTGAATATAAATTCCGGTGCTCGTGAGAAAGAAGAAGGGTGAAATCAAACTTTGTGTCAATTTCAGAAATTTGAACATATGTTCTCGAAAAGACAACTATCCATTGCCCAAAATGGAACATATATTGCAAAGGGTGGTAGGATCTAGCATGTTGTCTATGGTTGATGGTTTCTCTAGATACAATCAAGTAGTTTTTCATCCAGATGACATGGAGAAAACTGCATTCACAACACCTTGGGGTACTTTTATGTATGCCCAGATGCCTTTTGGTTTTATGAATGTTGGGGCCACTTTTCAGTGAGCCATGGATATTACCTTTATGGGAGAGAAGGATAAATTTGCGGTCATCTATTTGGATGAAATTATTGTATTATCTAGATCTTATGAGGATCATCTACATCATTTGATACAGGTATTTTTGAAGTGATGAAGGTATGGTATTTCTTTAAATCCAAAAAAGTCTCATTTTTCTTTAGAACAAGGGAAATTGCTAGGGCATATTTTTTGTGCTGATAAAATCAAAATTGATCCTGCTAGAGTGATATCCATTCAAAAGCTTTCTATCCCTAGAACTAAGAAATAAATCCAGTCTTTCCTTGGGAAAATAAACTTTCTCAGAAGGCTTATTCTCAACTTTATTGAATTGGTCAAACACATAACTGGCATGTTGAAGAAAGGTAGTGATATCAAATGGAGAATTGAAGACAAAGATTCTTTCTAGTCTATTAAGCAGGCTATTTCAGATGTCCTTGTTTTGATTAGCCCAGATTTTGTTAAAGAGTTCATGATTTTTTATTTTGCATCTCAAGATACTTTAGTAGCTACTCTTTTGCAGAAAAATTCTGAGGGTTTTGAACAACCCATTGCTTTCTTTAGCATGGCACTTCGAGATGTTGATTTAATGTACGATATTATGTAGAAGTGGGATTTTTCTTTGGTTAAAGCACTGAAGTATTTTAGATTTTATGTGCTACATTCCAAAGTCATTTCCTATGTACCATCTAGTGTTATTAAAGACATATTGACTTAATCAGACAATGATGGAAAGAGAAGTAAATGGATATCTAAGCTATTGGAATACAACATGGAGATCAATCCTACCAAGTTAATCAAGGGGAAGGGGTTAGCTAATATGATAGTTGATTCCAATTGTAGAGCCCTGGGATTTGATTACATCTACAACAATTAAGGAAATTTACAACCTTAGACCAATAGTTCTCAAGTCAATGAAAATATTGTTGAATCAGAATGGTACATAGATATCTTTTATTTTATGCAGAATTTTCAAGCTCCTCCTAGAATGGATAAGTCCAAAGTAATATCCCTGAAACTTGAAGTTGTTAATTATTGTGTAAATAATCAAATCTGTTTTGGAGAGATCATTTTGGATTTTTACTAAGGTGTCTTGATGAAGAAGAAGCACAAAGAGTCATGTCAGAATTTCATGAAGGAGTGTGTGGGGGACATCACTTATGGAAGTCCACTGCATATAAAATTCTTAGGGTTGGGTATTATTGGCCTAGTCTATTTTATGATGTTTTTGAAAAGGTTAGAGCATGTGAGAAATGAAAAAGGTTTGCTGGAAAAAAAAATCTTAAGTACTTACCTCTCAAACTTGTAAAACTTTATGCACCTTTCTAGTAGTGGGCTTTGGATTTCATAGGTGAGATCCACCATCCATCCATTGGCCAACACATATGGATTATGACAACTACAGGTTACTTCATGAAGTGGATTGAATCTATACCTACAAGGAGGGAAACTGACAAGGTAATTATAAGTTTTCTTGAAGAGAATATTTTGTCTAGATTTGGTTGTCCAGAAGTGATCATTATTGATAACACTACATCTTTCAACTCCACTAACATGGTGAAATTATGTGAGGAATATGGCATTAAGCTTAGGCATTCTACTTCTTATTACCCAAAGGGTAATGTCCTAGATGATTCATCCAATAAAAGTATGGTGAATATCATTAAGAAGCTTCTGGAAGATAATAAGAGAGCTTGGGATTCAAAATTGAAATATGCCTTGTGGGCTGACCGTGTTAGCACAAAGAGAGATATTGGAACCTCACCATTTCAGTTAGTGTATGGAATGTAATTAATATTTATTGTACAAATTGCTTTGCCAATTGTAAAATTGTTGCAAGAAATTGAAGCTGAACCTAATGATGTTATTAGAAGGATTTTCTAGATTGTAGAATTGAATCAATAAAGAGAGAAACTTCGGGAGAAGGCGCATCAACATCGATAGAAAGTTTAAGACATTTTTTAAAGAAAATAAAAAATAGAGCAGTTGTTACCTGGTGACTTAGTTCTGAAATGGGATGCTCGTAGAGAATATCATCATGGGAAATTTGATAGCTTGTGGTCAGGTCCATTCATGGTGGAGAGAGTTTTAGACAACAACACTTTCCTATTGCAGAATTTGGAAGGTGAAGAGGCTTTTGGTGGCCCAGTAAATGGGAATTTTCTGAAGAAATTATTTTACTAAGGTCGTTGGTGGCTCAAATATCATTGTACATATCAATATGGTGTAGTAATTAGGCAATAAATACTCCATATCCCTATGGAATAATGTTTCTTTTATTCGTTCAGTTTTCAAGAATGGTTTTTATTTGTTTTACAGTCTGATATGCTTTTGAATAAAGTTTATCCAGAGATCAGGAGCTGGAATAACATAGTTTGAAAATAAGCATGGTTTGAATCTCAAAGGATTAAAAGGAAGATGTCTAATCAAATTTCTTGGAGTTTCACATGGAAAACTCCATCCCCCATGGAGCCATAGTTAACACCTACTTTGTTCTACATTGTTTCATTCCTCATTCATTCCTACTTGTCATTTCAAATTTAGTATAAGTTATAAATATTTATCATTATGTTGTTAAAGGTTTAATAGCTTATCTTAAAGGGATTAAAATAATTCTAGATCGAATGAATGAGATAAACTTAGTTTTTTGAGAGGGGGACAAAAGGAATTATACACATGTTTAAATGATTACTTGATGACATTACTTGGCTTCAAAATATTTTCATTTGAGCCATAAGTCATGTCAAAATCTATTCTTCATGATTATTTAACTTAGTAGGATGCATATTCAAAGTCTAATCCTCCCAAGAAAGAAAAAGGACAAATATGTTTGAGTGCTACAGGAACTTCCACATGTCCCTTGTCATGATTATTTCAATTACCTTGGAGAGTCGTGGAAGTTATGGATTGTACTGTAGAGTTCATGTGTATTAAAAAAAATTAGTAAGTACTAGTTTCCGGCCACAACATGCGAATATGGGTAGTATTTTCTACACGACAGTTGTCCATAAGGTTACACAGATGAGGTTTTTCAAAAAAAATATTTTCAAAACTAGTGCATTGTTTGTTACCTACAACAACTAGTTGATTTGAATTGACACCCACACAACAAACAGATCCCCTATTATTCTCATTACACAACAAATAGATCCATTCTTTGTAGCCAAGAGCCTAGTTTTTCGGTTGCAGGTGCGCAAATGGGTAAAGGTGGACATGTGAATAGGAAAGAGGCTGAAGGGCCTGAGATCATGGATGTAACAACCCTAGTTGAATAAATGTTTAAGGTTTATTAAGTAAAAATTAATTAGGGGATTAATTGTATTAACATGGTATTAATTAAACAAGATTGGTATAAAGATACTAATTAAATATTTATTAATTAATTAAAGGTTATAATTTTGATTAATTAATTAATTAATTAATTAAATACCTATTACATTTAACAACATGAGTATTAAATTTAAAAGATTAATAAGTTATATTGTTTAAATTGAAAAGGTTACGTACACGGAAAGGGATAACATATTAATTACAAAAGGATAAAATAATAAAGGGGGTAAGGGGCATTAACTACGAAAGGATAAGATAAGGTAATAAATGGGTAGGTAGGGAAGTAAATGAGGGGGAAGTCGGTGAAGGAGGAATATGGAGGGGAAGGAGGTTTACGAGGGGATCATTCTACGAGAGATGGGGGGTTGATTTTGGGGGATCTCTTGGATTTGCAGAGAGGAGTTGAGTTTTGGAGTGGGATTGGATCAGTACAGGCACCGGTTTGCTGGAGGTTTTGGGCATGGGGGCCAGGATATCCATATGATATCCTGGAGCTAGGAAGTTACCTAGTTGGCAGGGTGGAACTAGGTTTTGGGCAGTGTTTACACAGTGTAGTAGCGGTCAACAAGGCAAGTGAACAAATGGAGGTTTAGCATCAGACCAAGTTATTTAAAATTGTGTATTTGTTTTATTTTGCTATAACATTTTATTATTGCTGATAAATTTAAGTTGCGTATGTGCAAAAGTTAGAAGGAATTATTGAACTTTCATATACAAATTAGAAGTTATTGTTTTGTTTGTGTAATTATTCAATGTTAAATCTATTCGGCCACTACACATGGTATCAGAGCTATTTGTTTGAAATTTGGGCCTGAAGGGCCAAGCTCTAGCTCCAGCTCCACCTCCTGCAATCCAAACCCACTAAAATATATTATATGCAGATCAATATATAATTAAATAAAAAGGCATATAAATAGGCATATGTAAAAGACATTTATTTAAACTGGTAAAAACAATGATCCGTCAGGATTTTTTAATGACTTATGGTTGAGTTTTAATTTTGCATGCGTTAATTAACCATCTGAGAAACTTAGTGAAGGAATGAGGAAAGAAGAGGAATTATGACATCCATATACACATACGCAGATCTGAAATTAAATAATAGACAACAAACCATAACATGCAGATTGATAATGAAGTTTGGTACAACTTTGCCTACGTCTCCGGGCCTTTTTCTCTATGGGGGAGGCTTCTTTATCTCTGTTCAAAATCTCAAAAGTACATTGCTGCAATAAAAAATGGCTACAAGACTGATCTGGTCATGTTCTTCTAGATATCAAGAACCCAACAAAGAAAACAACATGCAAAACGGACGTCCGGAGATCCCAAAAATGATCCGACAACGTCTCCTCAAAAGCTTCTCTGCATCAAAATGGCTTTGGCCTGGCTTCTCCTCAGCAAAAATCTACTCTGAATGCCCTCAAATATGTCCCCATGGCCTCAAACAGGCCTTGGTTATATAGCTTGGAATTTGGTTGCTCATCTCCAACTTCCTCCCAAAATTTAGGCTCCAAAACTACCCAATAACTCTTAAAAACCATTAAAAATAGGCTTAATTACCATTAAAACCCAAAAAGTAGTTTAAAAACCCACTTTATAGTTATAATATGGGTGCCGCCCCCTTCAATGGTGCGCGCCCCTTTACTCCCGGTCATATGGGGGTTTACACGACCATGGGTTGGGGCTTAGCCCCCATCCCTCTCCTTTATGTGCCATAATATCATACAATATATTTAATATTGTGGGTTCTATAACATAAGAAATAATGTGGCGCATTGGTAAAGAACCATTTCTTAAGTTGTTGGGCTTGGTGGTGGTCGTGGGTTCAAATTCCATGGACCCCAAAACAATTTTTGAAACATGCCACTTCAATTGTTGACTGGGTGCCACGTGGCATCTCCCCATTTGACGGATTAATGCCACTTGTCAGTTTTTGACTGGTCCAATTGCCTGCCACATGTCTTCCTTGTCAGTGAATCTGCCCAATCACCATCAGCCAGAGAGTGCCACATCATCTCTTGCACAGTGAGCATGCTGATGTCATCAGCATTGACTTTTTGACCAGTTGACCTTTGACTTTTTACCTGTTTGGGCTTTCGATTAGAACGCGATAACTTTCGCATATGGAACCCGTTTGACAAAGTAAATATACCACCGAAATCAGGAAGACGAGACAGACGCAATGGAGTTGGTTTCGTCGGATTCTGAGAACTTTCATTTTTGAGCATTTTTCAAGCCCTGTTAGGCTTTTGGATCCGATTTCGGATCACACCTCCCCACAATAAGACCTTTTGGTCCCCAAAAGGTTACTGACCAGTCAACAAGCTCAGGATAGGCCACCCGACTTGCTCTCATTCTCTGAACTCTGTCCTGTGCACCTGTCTCATCAAGATCAACTGTAACACAATCATGACAACTGGCAGTATATTGTTAGCCATTTGAGCCCTGTTACATCTTACTGAAGCTACTATCATCCATGTAGAAAACATTGCTAATGACAGCATCAAAAAGACGACTACAAATGAGCTGATATACTTTAGATATCTACACGACATGAGCTTATCTTGAAGCAACTTATGATTGATTTTCCATTCAACAACCATATCTTATTCTTGCTTAAGATCAATTACTTCATTTGAAACAATTATTGGTTCGTTGCATGCTTGCACTGCATTCGTTAATTGTTCCCTTGTTTGAAGTGTTTTATTTGCTTTAACACGATGAGCATGAACCACATAATCATGACCTTCTTTAGTGAATTGATATTGATTCTTTGTCCTGTAGAAGATTTCCTTACGATCAAATAAGTATGGACTACCTAAGATCATTCCACATTCTCTTAACGACACAACATCACAAGTTACTTCGTCCACATACTTAGATGAAATTGCAAATTTGACTGTACACTGTTTTTTTATGTGCATCTGATGATGATTGCTTATCCATTTAAGTGTGTAAGGCTTATGATGAGTTTGTGTTTTTAATCCCAATTTCTTAACCAATTCTTCTGAGATTAGATTAGATTGATATCCATTGTCGATTAATGTGTCTATCTTAGTGTGTCGGATGATTACCCTTATATGAAACAACTTGCTTCTACAACCAATATCTTCACCATTCTTACCTTTCATACCAACCAATGAAATCTTTTACTCATCACCTGAATCGGACCCCAAGTTTGTGGGTTTTGATGTCATTGCCACTGTTTGCGTTCCCTTCTTTTCTTTGAACCACTTTGGCTTCTTCTCAGGATGCAACTGCCAATGTTTGTCCTCATCATGTCCCTCTTTCTTGCAATTTTTGCAAGAGGGATTTCCTTCCTTCTTTGACACTGCATTTTCATTCTTTCCATTGCCATGCCATTTCCTCTTGTCCTCTTTCCTCGAAGACGACGATTCCCCTGACACACCTGCTTTCCCTGCTTCAATATACGTAGATTGAACATAAACCTCATCAAGGTTAGTGGGTCCAAACATGAAAACAATTTTTCTAATATGCGCAGGCAAACCTCCTATATACTTCATAAGGGTTTCTTGTGTTTGTAAAGGAATGTCTAACATTAATGCCATTTTTCTAAATCCATCGGTGTATTCTTGCACTATTTGTCCTTTTCTTAGTTTTAAAGATTTCCATTCAATTATTGCTTTTTCTTTATAACCCAAAAGATAGAATTGTTTCCTAAGTGCAGAAATGAAATCCTTCCATGATGGAAATACATTACCCACATTTTGTGTTCCTTTTTGTAGCTTGCTTTGCCACCAGATAAGAGATGTACCTGCAAGTCTCAAAGATGCCAACTTGATTTGTGTGGCCTCATCCTTGATTTGTTGCACACTGTAGTATACCTCCATCTGCCTGATCCATTTATCAAGTTTTTCTGCATTTACTTCACCATCATATATGGGCAACTCAAATTTTACATCAAGTTTTAACAATGGCATTTCATGTTTATTCTTATGAACATTTTTCTTTCCACTAGATTTAGAACTTGAACTTGAAGAAGAAGGAGAAGAAGGAGGTGTTGATGGAGGTGAAGGAGGAATATGAGGATGGTCCTCCTCCTCTTCACTTTTTCCTTTTGAAGAATTACCCAAAACTGGTCGCTTCTGTTCCAAGTAATATTCGTACAAAACTTGCACCATCTCTGACATGGCAAGGAATGTTTTCTGGAACTCTTTCTCATCTTGAGAAATCCCTTCTTCCGATGCCATCTTCTCGCTGTGAGAAGCTCTTTTTCTCAATCCAATTAATGGATTCTCTACAACAAGCTCGCCTTCACCATGCTGCATATTTTCCCTGGTTAACATGCAAAACTGAAATCCAAATGTCAACTAGCTCTGATACCACTTGATCCGTCAGGATTTTTTAATAACTTATGGTTGAGTTTTAATTTTGCATGCGTTAATTAACCATCTGAGAAACTTAGTGAAGGAATGAGGAAATAAGAGGAATTATGACAGCCATATATACATATGCAGATCTAAAATGAAATAATAGACAACAAACCATAACACGCAGATTGATAACGGAGTTCGACACAACTTTGCCTACGTCTCCGGGCCTTTTTCTCTATGGGGGAGGCTTCTTGATCTCTGCTCAAAAGCTCAAAAGTACATCTCTTCAATTCCAAATGGCTAAAATACTAATCTGGTCATGTTATTCCAGATCTCAAGAACCTATCAAAGAAAACAGCACGCAAAATGGACGTCCGGAGCTCCCAGAAATGATTCCACAACGTCTCCTCCTCAAAAGCTTCTCTACATCAAAATGGCTTTGGCTTGGCTTCTCCTCAGAAAAAATATTCTCTGAATTCCCTCAAAGATGTCCCCAAGGCCTCAAACAGGACTTGGTTATATAGCTAGGAAGTTGGTTTCTCATCTCCAACTTCCTCCCAAAATTTAGGCTCCAAAACTACCCAATAACTCCCAAAAACCATTAAAAATAGGCTTAATTACCATTAAAACCCAAAAAGTAGTTAAAAAACCCACTTTATAGTTATAATATGGGCGCATCCCCCTTCAATGGTGCGCGCCCCTTTACTCCCGGTCATATGGGGGTTTACACGACCACGGGTTGGGGCTTAGCCCCCAACCCTCTCCTTTATGCGCCATAATACCATACAATATATTTAATATTGTGGGTTTTATAACATAAGAAATAATGTGGCGCATTGGTAAAGAACCATTTCTTAAGTTGTTGGGCTTGGTGGTGGTCGTGGGTTCAAATCCCATGGACCCCAAAACAATTTTTGAAACATGCCACTTCAACTGTTGACTGGGTGTCATATGGCATCTCCCCATTTGACGGATTAATGCCACTTGTCAGTTTTTGACTGGTCCAATTGCCTACCACATGTTTGCCTTGTCAGCAAATTTTCCCAATCACCATCAGCCAGAGAGTGCCACATAATCTCTTGCACAGTCAGCATGCTGATGTCATCATCATTGACTTTTTGACCAGTTGACCTTTGAATTTTTACCTGTTTGGGTTTCCGATCAGAACGCGATAACTTTCGCATACTGAACCTGTTTGACAAAGTAAATATACCACCGAAATCAAGAAGACGAGACAGACGCAATGGATTTGGTTTCGTCGAATTCTGAGCACTTTCATTTTTGAGCATTTTTCAAGCCCTGTCAGGCTTCTGGATCCGATTTCGGATCAAACAATGACAAAATTTCCTTTAAAAAAAACCAAAAAACCCTAAAATGAGTGCAAACCAGTAAATTACTAAACTAGATACAAATTTTGTTTTAAAAAAAAAAAAAAAAACATAAATACTTACACATTTAAGGTCTCTTTAAGGTCTCTTTAAAACTGATGATGCATGCTAGTCAAAGTTATGTTTGGTTACTATCTAAAGAGAAGCATTGTGATCTAGTTATTTGATGCCAAATCTCATGCTAAGAAAATCACTGTGGTAATGATATAATGATGTGTTCTTCTCATTAGCATTGTTGTCGACATATAAGTTTCGGTTGCAGGTTTGAGATTTTCCCTTTGCAATATCCTATGCTTGGTTACTTTCATGGTTACAGACATTGTTAATGATACACATTCACTACACATATAACTAAGCAAGTCTTTCCTTGATTATTATCTTTCCGATTCCCATGAGTTTGTATTTCGTCGTGCACTCGAAATTTGTAAGCAATTTACCAAACGTGTTGGAAAATTCATTAAAAACACCGTAAAAGTGGGGTTTTAAGGAATTTAATGAGCTCAAACCCTACTAACCCTAAAAACTAGACATTTTACATCACTCATAAAAATAACTGCCCAAATAACACAAAAATACAACCTCTGGCCAAACTGATGAGAAAATCCAGAATTCAAATCAATCCGGAATTCATAGCAAACTGATTTAAAGAAAGCAAATAACAGTTTAGGGTTTCAGATGAAAATTTCTGCCCTAAACTAAAAATGAAATCTTCGAGTGTGAGAAATCTTGGGCATGTTAAAGACTGAATGATTTACTCACCTCTCTGGGTGGAGGCTGCGAGAAGGAGAAATTAACTTTGACTGGATGGCGAGCTTGAGATCATCGATATCAATCGTAGGTTTGTTGGCATGTTCAGAATAGAGTTGAGCGTCATCTTCTCTGGCAACAAAGAATATGGATATGAAACGAGAAACTTGAAATTTTTAGAAATATCTTCAATAACCATTTCTGAAAATCTCCTTTGCAGGAGGAAGAGCAGAATGAGCCTTGACAAAAACCCTGGTTAAAACAGAATAAGTCCACAAAGCCGAGGATTTTGTTATTTATTCTAGATGTCTGAGCGCACGGCTACACTTGCAGTTGTGAATATTGACATGTGTCTTATGCTGGACATGTGTCTGTTTCTATTCTCTATTAGTTTTATTATTTTTACTGTATCTTACATGATACATGGATTTCCTATGGTTGTTATTATGTCAGGTAAATCATTCAACAGTTTGTCAAACATAATTATAGTAAAATTCCAATATAAATGGCCTCAAACTTAAAACAAATATAAGATCTATATTTATGCGTACGTGAAATCCCATCACCGCAATGATATTCGATTCACCAAAATAAAAACGAGTCTCCAGAAAATTTTCGCATCTCTTATATCTCGGAAGAACGAAAGTTTGATTTTTAACATCACAAGAGATAATGCAAAATATACACTAAACATTCAATAAGCAACGAGTAAAAACAAATAAAAAAAAACGACGAAAAGACGGAAATACAAGAGAAAAAAAAAACACAAATAAAAAAATGGCGAAGAGACGGAAATACCAGAAAGAGTGATAACATGACAACGACACTGCTGCCCTTGGATTCATAGCTTCGAGTTACAATCTCTTCAGTTCAGGTCTCCAAACATTTTCCGCATCTCTTATATCTCGGAAGATCGAAAGTTTGATTTTTAACATCACAAGAGATCATGCAAAATCCTCACTGTACATTCAATAAGCAACGAGAAAAATGAATAAAAAATGGCAAAGAGACGGAAATACCAGAGAGAGATTACATGAAAATGACATCGCTACGCTTCAAATCTAGCAAAATGGAATCATGGCTTCGAGATATCTACCCTTGCAAAATGGATATATGGCTTCGAGATTCAAACTCAGGCCATCTCTTTCTCCAAACTAATACTAAAATTCACCACCAGCCACTGCCATGCACAAAGCCACAACCAGATCAACACCAACGCCAAGAGACGAGGAAAGAGGCGAGAGGCGACAGAGGAAGGACGCGTAGAGTTCGAAGAGACATGTGTAGGGTTTTGTAAGAATAAGTTGGTACGTGGGCTTCATGCTAGAAGCTCAACCTTAAAAGCTGCCAGCGAATGCCACGGATATTTTTTTTATATATATTAATGATTAGTTTTAATAATTGATTTAAAAGTATTAATACTATTACGTAAATTTAAATAATTTAAATTAAATTAATTACCTTATATTAAATTAAATTAAAACCCATAATTATTTAAATTATTTAAATTTAATAATATATGCTAAGCTTAATATAATTTTTTTTTTTTTTAAATTGACTTCATGGGTTTTGAACCTGGGACCACCCACTACCTAAGCCTTAAGGAACAACCAAACACCAACGCACCATGTATGTGCCTTGGAAAAAAAATGTATGTGTGTTGATTAAGGCGATTGAAGCTTATGATTAAGTTTAGTCTAGATTATTTAGTTTTTAATAAACTAGCACAGCCGCAAAGTGGTTGGCGGCTGGTTAACGCTGAAAGGTACATAGCACTGGTGAACGCTGAAACGTGGTTGGAAATTGTGGACAATTATTTAGATGCCACGGTTTAATCCTATTTAATCATTTAAACGTGGTAATTATATATCCTTACAACAATTTTTTTTTATGTGATTAGGTAAATGTTAAAAAGTAAACATGTTAACGGATGCCTTGATAAATGCAAGAAGGTTATGAACAATAAATATGACCCATTGATTTTGGAGGATGACTAAGAATATGCCATCATCTTCAATGCATAGCCATCAGATAAGGGTTTAAGGTTAAATAAGATTAAAAGATCATTAATTGTGCTCATTGTCAATAGGTGTACGCATTTCAGCATAAATTAATAAACATAAGGTCGGAAGTCACTTTAATCAAGTTGTAAGTGAAAAGTTAAAAAGGGCTTAGACTAGGACAAGCAGGAAGGAGGCGACATATGCACTAGGAGAGTAAGCATAGGAATTGGCAAGTATGGCGCAAGGCTAGCGTAGCTGCAGGGAAAGGGAACCAATAGTTCTTTTCGTAGGGGCGAAGAAATGAAGCTTAGATGCTTAATCCTAACCCTAACCTAGCCAATCCCCTAATGGAGTAATGTCTGTCTACAGACAAGTAAAGAAAACTTACGCCTAACCGTATTTCTAGTTTGAGTAGCACCAAATTGAAACATCTTAGAACTCACCCCGACAACTTTGGTGGATGAAGGTCAAAGCATACAGGATGGTTAGGACTTGAGGGAATCGAGGTAGGGGAGCGTCGTCGCAAGCACCACCAACACCACCAACGCCACCACCACCATCGCCCGAACTAGCCCTCATACTGCACTCGTTGGAAGCCATTAATGAGACTTTAAAGGGGCGACAACCGGCAGGGACTGAAGTGGAACCCCCACCGTCTAGAACGGGTAATCCAGAAGCATCAAGGGATTCAGGGGGAGGACCTCCACCTGAAGACATCACACGGGAATTGCAGAAGATCAAACTTCTGGAGTTTTCCAGGGGTTGCGCCAGTGAACACGCAGAAGCATGGTTGGAAGGCATGAAAATGTGTTTTTCCTTAAGGGACTATGCGTCCAACTCAAAGAAAAAGATCGCCATTTTTCAGTTAAGAGACAATGCCTTGAACTGGTGGGGAAACCTGGAAAGACAACTGCACCTTACCCCAGACACAGTATCTTGGGAACTTTTCAAGGAGAGGTTCCGAAGGAAATATCTACCAACATACTACGAGGAACAATAGGTAGGGTCATTTCATGCCTTAGTACAGGGAAACAAAACTGTAGAAGAATATGAGATCAGATTTATGGAACTGGTCAAATATGTGTCGTATATGGATAACGACCAATGACTGGCAGAGCGCTTCATCTATGGATTGAACCCTAAGATAAGAGCTATGGTGCGGATGTGGAAACCGTCTTCAGTAGCGGAGGTGGTGGAAAATGTGCGTTACGCGGAAGAACACATGAACTTAACTGGGGGTACAAGACCGACATTTCCGCATCGCACTGGATTCGTAGGAAAGGCCCCGAGGACTTTTCCTAGGGGAGGGGGCTCAAGGCCACTGCCATATGGTAACAGAGTCACTCCAAGGAAATTAGCCACAGGGATTTCAATGGCAGCGAGTGCAACATCTCGTTCGTCGCCAACGACGCAGACAGGTCCATGACCATCTCAGGGAACAATGAGTAGGGGTAGGGGTTCCAGGGGAAGGAACTCATTTCAAAGATAGTCACATCACAATGCACAGGTTTAATCTCGTGTTACCTGTTGGGGGTGCGGAGGACCCCATTATCAGCGTGAATGCCTGGAGTTACAATCAGGGTTCGTGCATAGATAAGGAAAGGCACCGATGGGGAGATCAAGTAGCAGCCACCAGATTTACACAGTGGTTAATAACCGCTAGGCCGAACATCAATCCACGGTGGTGGAGTCATTAGGTACGCTAAATCATATCAATGTCAAAATTTTGTTTGATTCTGGTGCGAAAGATAGTTTCATTTCACCATCTGCATTAGAAAAGAGTGTGTTGGCAGCCTATGAGCACGATGAATTTAAACAAGTCGAGATGGATTCGGGGGAAAAACAAGCAGTAGGACCTAGTGTCGATAATTGTATAGTAGACTTGGGAGTGTGTACTACCAGGTTGAAGGTATACGTCACTTCTCTCGGAGCATATGACCTAATCATTGGAATGGATTGGTTAGTAGCTCATCGAGCTTTGGTAGATTGTTTTGCAAAGAGGGTGATTTGTGTTGATGATGAAGGAAGACCAGTAGAGATCCAGGGTGTACAAAGAAAAGTTTCGTTACGCTTTATATCAACTATGAAGGTTAAGTGATGCTTGAGGCAAGGGTGACGATTGTATGTAGTGGAAGCAGTGAATGAAAGGAAAGGACCCTTATTGGATTAGTACCTGGTATTGTCAAAATTTCAGGATGTTTGACGCAAGTTCGCAACCCTCACGGTCCAACCCGCTCTCACCAGGACCTTCTTCTTCTTAGGCCCGAAGAGTCAAATTCTCTTCAACTTCCTTGTCGAAAGTTCCTTACCCACAACACTCCTTCGGCGATCTCTCCTTTCGCTTCTCGGGAGATCGGGTTTCGCAGTATCGCGAAACTCAGGAACACAGTTCACAGGAAACTCAAAGCCCCGAACCCCGATGAAACTTGTCCTCCACTTTAACTCGTGGTCCCACTTAGCCACGTCACTTCTTTCCCTTGTGTGATCGAGAATCGCGGGATCGCGAGCTCATCGGTTGAAATTTCTTCCAATGAGAATTTCTGAATGCCGAATCCTTATCTTCTGGGATCTCGCGCCACCTGTCTTGTGGAAATTAACGGCTCCAAAAAATTCGGGAAATCACGACTCGCGACTTCAATGAGTCTGTGCCTCACCTCGTCAACTGCTGAATACCGAACCCCAATGGGTTTTGATCCTTCCTGTTCCTATGGGTTAAATCCCACACAGCTCCTCCATGATCGGACGATCGACGGGGTTTCGTGATTCTCCTCCGCGAACTTTGACCATTGATTCTTCGCTTTAGGAATCCCTTCTTCTCCAAACCTCCGTTACGGTTCGAGCCCCTCCTGGGTCCTTTTCCTATGATATGAAGAAGGAACTGTCCTTCCTGAGCTTGTAGACTCTGATTCCTTCAGAGATATTTCGCACACTCTATGTGCTCAACCTTCAACAGTTTCCAAAGTGTTGAAATTCTTTCAGGTCTTGTGCACTCGTAGCCATAGTAATCCCTGTATTCCAATGCTTAAACTATCTGTTGAGACTTCGAATCTGGCCTACACTTCCTCTGCACGATTTCCTCAACCCAAATCAACTTCTGGACAGATGAGAACAAGAATTCAACTGTCTAGCCTCATCAATGCACTCTATGCGGATGGATTCCACTGCACTCTATGCAGGAATCTCCTAGCTCAGACATAGAAACAATTGAAACTCATTCTCCTCTCTTTCAGACTTCAATAAATCTCTGAAAACACATGCATAGCATATTCAAAAGAAAATGCATACAAAGGAAGCAAACATTCACAAGTCCATAAGCAACATACACAGAGAAAACAACACTAGTCATGAAATTAAATCAAAATCTCTCTCTATTAATCCAATCTGTACATGCGGGCTCTTCACAAGTTCTCTGCTTTTCTCTCCTCTTTAGAATGCTTGATCCATGATAATCTTACAATGTACAAAGGAGGGTGCCTATATTCCATTTGCCCTCTCGAAATCTGAAACTATCAAATCTACAATAAATTCCTATCTAACAGCATTAAAACTAATAAATGCCTTCCTATCTACAATACAATACAAGTGCGCTTCATTACATTTACTCATAAATGCTTGGCGCAACAAATATCAAGGTGTTTCAAAACTTTGTGAAGGCGCTGTCCGACTGTCTTTCCTGCTTGGTGTGCTGTCTTTCCTGCTTGGTGTGCTGGCTCACTTGATGAGTGAGCGATGCTCCTGCATCATACTCCTCGGCTTGAAATATTTCATGGGCTCCTGTCCATGAGTTCCTGCACAGTCTGCCCATGCTTTTGTATAACTGCTTCTGTCTCCCAGCTGGCATCCTCTACTGGGTGATTCTTCCATTTCACCAGGTATTCAAAATACTGCTTCCGCCTGGTCTTCCTGCCTACTCTTTTGTCCAGTATGCACTCCATCTGAGGCTTCTCTGCAACTGGTAACTGCTTCTACCACTGGACCACTGGTTCCTCAGTTCCAGTGTCTACTTCTCCAACCCTGTATGGGTATAAATCCGAAACATTGAAAATCAGAGATATCCCGATGCCATCCGGTAACTCAAGCTCATATGCATTTTCTCCGAATTTTCTCAGGAGTTTGCACGGTCCGATTTTCTTCACCTTGAGCTTGTTATATGTTCCCCTTGGGAACCTTTCTTTCCTTAAGTGTGCTAGAACGAGATCACCAACTTCGAACTAAAGCTGTCTCCTTCGTTGATCGGCTCTGCGCTTATACTCTTGATTTGCGTCCATCAGTCGCTGCTTCACCTTCGTGTGAAGTTCCTCCATCGCTTCACCGAATTATTCATTGCTCGCGTTGCTAGTTTCAGCCTGTCCTGACTCCCTGAGATCAGAAACTCCCCTCGGCTATGTCCCATACAAAATCTGGAATGGGCTTCTTCCTTTACTCCGATTCACCGAATCGTTGTACGCGAACTCTGCCTGTGGCAATATCTGGTCCCAACTGTTGTGGTGCTCGGTCACCAAGCTTCTCAGTAAATCCCCCAGACTTCTATTCACCACCTCTGTTTGGCCATCCGTCTGCAGATGATAAGCCAAGATAAATGCCAAATTAGTTCCCAGCTTTTTCCATAGCGTCCTCCAAAAATGACCTATGAACTTTGTATCCCGATCCGAGACTATGCTTCTCGACAATCCATGCAGTCTAACAACTTCTTTGAAAAACAAGTTTTTGATGTGGGTCGCATCGCTGGTCTTCTGACATGGTATGAAATGTGCCATCTTCAAAAATCTGTCCACCACCACAAAGATGGAATCAACCCCTCTTTGTGTTCTCGGCAAACCCAAAACAAAATCCATGCTAATTGCCTCCCATGGTCTCTCGGGTATGGGCAATGGCTGATAATAACCCGTGTTCTTCTTTCGGCCCTTCACATGTTGGCAAATCCTGCATTTGTGAACAAATCGTTTGACATCAGCGTGCATCCTTGGCCAAAAATATGATTTGCTCAGCTTAGAGAACGTCTTATCATGTCCAAAGTGACCTACTAAGCCTCTGCTGTGTTTTTCCTTCACCAAATTCTCCCTCATGGAGCAATTCAGAATGCACAGTTGATTTCCCTTGAACAACAATCCTTCTTGAATCATATATTCCAGCCATAGACTCCGATCCCTGAGAACTGGATTCTCAACTGCCTCGTATGCTTCTGCAAAATCTGCATCACTTGCATACATATCCTTCAGATTTTCAAAACCTAAGGTCTTGACTCTGAACTCCTGCAGCAACAAACATTTCCTGCTCAAATCATCGGCTACTTTATTAGCAGTTCCCGAAATGTGCTTGATCACAAACGTAAAATTTTGCATGTACTCTACCCATTTCGCATGCTTCTGGTTCAACTTTTCTTGTTGACTCACGAACTGCAATGCATGATTATCACTGTACAACACAAATTCCTTGGGTATCAAGTAGTGTCTCCACTTCTTTAATGCCTGTATGATGGCATAGAACTCTTTATCATATGTGGAGTATTTCAGCTTTGCGTCGTCTAGCTTCTCACTGAAATATGCAACAGGTCTGTCATCCTGACTCAAGACCCCTCCAACAACATACCCACTCGCATCACATTTCACTTGAAAAGTTTTCTGGAAATTTGGCAACACCAACACCAGTTTCTCTGTTATCTTCCGCTTCAACAGATTGAAGCTCCTTTCAGCCTCTGCTGTCCAATGAAAAACCCTATGCTGCTTCTTCACTGTGTCCATCATCGCGGTGCTAATTCCACTAAAATTCCGAATGAATTTCCTGTAGAAACTAGCCAAACCATGGAAACTCCTTACCTCAAAAATGTTTCTCGGCGATGGCCAATTCCTGATCACTTCCACCTTCTCAGGATCCATCTTCAATTCATTTGCCGAAATCACAAAACCCAAATAAATGAGTTCTGTCTGCAAAAATGAGCACTTCTTCAAATTGATCAGCAGCTTCTCCTGCTGTAGTCTTCTCATCACAATGGCTAAATGCCTCAAGTGTTCATCCTTGGTCTTGCTAAAAATTAGTATGTCGTCCAGATATACAACTACAAACTTACCGATGAATTCCCGCAGGACTTCATTCATCAGTCTCATGAATGTGCTTGCCGCATTTGTCAAGCCAAACGACATGACCAGCCATTTGTACAAACCTTCGTTTGTCTTGAATGTTGTCTTCCATTCATCTCCTTCTCTCATCCGGATCTGATGATATCTGCTCTTGAGATCAATCTTTGAAAAATAATTTGCCCCGCTTAGGAAATCCATCAGATCATCCATTCTCGGCAGTGGAAATCTGTACCTAATGGTGATTTTATTTATCGCTCTGGAGTCTGTACACATCCTCCAACCTCCATCCTTATTTGGACTTAGCACTATCGGAACAACACACGGACTCAGACTCTCTTTGACCAGTCCTTTGTCCAGCAGATCCTGTACCTTCCTCTTGACCTCCTCATTCTCTTGAGGCGTCAACCTGTACGCTACCTTATTCAGCAAACTGGCTCCTGGTATGAGGTCAATATGGTGACTCACACTCCGCATCGGTGGCAATGAACGAGGTAGTTCATCCACGATGATATTAGAGAACTCTCCCAATAGTTCCCGAATCTCGCCTGGCAAGTCATCCACTCTTGTGCTCGTCAGGACAATTATTAGCTTCCTGACAACAAAGAATTGTGGATCTTCGTCCTTCTCCATCTCTTTGAGAAGTTCCTTCCCACTCATGAGAAGTATTGTGCTGGTTACTTCCGGCTTCATTTCTTTATCTTTTATCGGAAGCAACTTGTGTAACCTCCCTTCCTTCTCCAGGGTATATGTGTTCATCCTTCCGTCATGAACCACATTTCTGTCATACTACCATGGTCTACCCAACAATATATGACATACGTCCATGGGAATAACATCACACAGAATCTCATCATGGTAATTCCCAGTCTTAAATTTAACTAAGCACTGTTTAGTGACACTTACCCGGTGTCCTTTCTGTAACCACGAGACTTTATATGGACTCGGGTGCTTAGTTGTTTCCATCTCCAGCTTTTCCACCATCTTGGATGAAACGAGATTATCGGTGCTCCCACTGTCAACTATGACCTTGCATTTTCTGTCCTTGGCTATGCAAGCTATCCTGAACAGTCTGCTCCTTTGCACTGAGATTTCAACCTCTTTCTCAGGTGTCAAAAGGATTTTATGCATCCCAAGTGATCTTCCGCTGTCTGCATCTTCATTCTTAGCATCACGCCTCTGCACTTCAGTGATGTGAGTTTCTCCTCTATCCACTTTCCTGTCTGGACAATCCACGGCTTTGTGTCCATCCTTTCCACATATAAAACATGTGATGATTCCTCCTCGACCTCTTCCTCTACCTCGGGTACAAGGAATCATGTTGGCATCAGCATATCTGCCACCCTGCTCTGTATGCTACCTCCTCAGCTCAACATATTGCTGCCTCTGTTGTGAGGTTCCACCTTTTTCAAGTTTACCCTGAGGCTTCTTCCATTCCTCCTTGGGCTTCTGAATTCTTTCCTGGGAAATCGCCTTGCCTCTGTGCTGACTCCTGCCTCTCCCTTGCTAACTCTACTTATGGCTCAACTTCTCTTCATCTTTGAGAGCCATCTAGTATGCATCCTCGACTGTTTGGACGGTAACCATGCTCAATTCATCCTGAATGTCATACCTCAGACCATTCAGATACCTCGCCACCTTTTCATCATCGCTCTCCTGATGACCTGCTCTGATGTTGAGTCTGTAAAACTCCTCGGTGTATTCCTTCACCGTCATCAACTTCTGTCTCAGGTTCTGCATACGCCAGAACAGTGTGATCTGATAATCCCTCGGGATGAATTTCTCTTTCATCTTAGCGATCATCCTATCCCAGCTCTTGATTTTCTGTTTTCCTTTGCAGCGCCTATCTGCCTGCAATTCATCCCACCATAAGGTTGCATGTCCTTTCAACTTTGTAACTACATGCCTTACCTTCTTGTCCTCTTTGATATACTCGTAATCGAAGTAGGTGTCGAGTGCTCGGATCCAATCCAGCAACTCTTCTGCATTTAGACTCCCTTCATAGACGGGAATGTCCATTTTGGTCTTTGAGCTCATTCTGGCAATGGCTCTGATCAACCGCTCGGTTGAGGCATCCTCTGCTGTGACCTCACCTTCATCATGTCCAGCTTCTTCTTCCACCTCAGAATTGCTGAACTCTACTGCACCAGCTCCGCGTCTCTGCACAGTCTCCATCTCCTCAAGCCTTGCTCGAAGATCTCACATCTGGCGCTCCATTTATGGATTCCCTGCTAGCCTACCCCTTCTTCGGGCATCCATGTCTTCTCGATCAGGTGACTGCCTTTCTGTTCTCAGCGGCATGGTGAAATCCTCTTCTCTCTGCTACCTGAACAAAGAGAACTCTTCTCCCGCTCTGATACCACTCTGACGCAAGTTCGCAACCCTCACGGTCCAACCCGCTCTCACCAGGACCTTCTTCTTCTTAGGCCCGAAGAGTCAAATGCTCTTCAACTTCCTCGTCGAAATTTCCTTACCCACAACACTCCTTCAGTGATCTCTCCTTTCACTTCTCGGGAGATCGAGTTTCGTGGTATCGCGAAACTTGAGAACATAGTTCACAGGCAACTCAAAGCCCTGAACCTCGATGACACTTGTCCTCCACTTTAAATCGTGGTCCCACTCAACCATGTCACTTCTTTCCCTCGTGTGATCGATAATCGTGGGATCGCGAGCTCATCGGTTGAAATTTCTTCAAACGAGAATTTTTGAACGCCAAATCCCGATCTCCCGGGATCTCGCACCACCTATCTTGTGGAAATCAACGGCTCCAAAAAATTTGGGAAATTGCGACTCACAATTTCAATGAGTCTGTGCCTCACCTCATCAACCGCCAAATACCAAAACCCTATGGGTTTTGATCCTTCCTGCGCCTATGGGTTAACTCCCACACAGCTCCTCCACGATCGGACAATCGACGGGGTTTCGTGATTCTCCTCCGCGAACTTTGACCGTTGATTCTTCGCTTTAGGAATCCTTTCTGCTCCAAACCTCCGTTACTGTTCGAGCCCCTCCTGGGTCCTTTTCCTATGATATCAAGAAGGAACTATCCCTCCCAAGCTTGTAGACTCCGATTCCTTCAGAGATCTTTCGCACACTCTATGTGCTCGACCTTCAACAGTTTCCAAAGTGTCGAAATTCTTTCAGGTCCTGTGCACTCGTAGCCACAATAATCCCTGTATTCCAATGCTCAGACTAGCTGCTGAGACTTCAAATCTAGCCTACACTTCTCCTGCATGATTTCCTCAACCCAAATCAACTTCTGGACAGATGAGAACAAGAATTCAACTGTCTAGCCTCATCAACGCACTCTATGCGGATGGATTCCACTGCACTCTATGCAGGAATATCCTAGCTCAGACAGAGAAACAATTGAAACTCATTCTCCTCTCTTTCAGACTTCAATAAATCTCTGAAAACAAATGCACAACATATTCAAAAGCAAATGCATACAAAGGAAGCAAACATTCACAAGTCCATAAGCAACATACACAGAGAAAACAACACCAGTCATGAAATTGAATCAAAATCTCTCTCTATTAATCCAATCTATACATGCGGGCTCTCCACAAGTTCTCTGCTTTTCTCTCCTCTTCAGAATGCTTGATCCATGCTAATATTACAATGTACAAAGGAGGGTGCCTATATTCTGTTTTCCCTCTTGAAATCTGAAACTATCAAATCTACAATAAATTCCTATCTAACAACATTAAAACTAATAAATGCCTTCCTATCTACAATACAATACAAGTGCGCTTCATTACATTTACTCATAAATGCTTGGCGCAACAAATATCAAGGTGTTTCAAAACTTTGTGAAGGCGCTGTCTAGCTGTCTTTCCTGCTTGGTGTGCTGGCTCACTTGATGAGTGAGCGATGATCTTGCATCAATGTTTTTCCGAACAAGTTACCAGGGTTACCTCCTGAGAGGGAGCTTGATTTTACCATTGAGCTAAAACCTGGTGTAGAACCAATTTTAAAAACTTTGTATCGGATGACAGCGCCAGAACTTTGTGAGTTGCAAATGAAGTTGAAAGAGTTACTGGACTTAGGGCTAATAAGGCCCAGTGTCTCACCTTGGGGTGCACTGGTAATTTTTGTAAAGAAGAAGGATGGATCCTTACGACTGTGTGTAGACTATAAGGACTTGAACCGTGCTACAGTGAAAAATAGGTACTCGATGCCACGAATAGATGACCTCTTCAATCAGATGAAAGGAGCAGCGGTATTCTCACAGATCGATTTGCGATCAAGGTATCATCAGTTAAGGATTAAGGAAGGTGATATCCCAAAAACTACCTTTTGAACTCGATTCAGACATTACGAGTTTGTTATAGTACCTTTTGGATTGACCAATGTGCCAACAGTATTCATGAGCCTCATGAACGACGTATTCTGAAAGTACTTAGACTATTTTGTACAAGTCTTTTTAGATGACATCCTCATCTATTCCAAGAATGAAAGAGAACATGAGGAACACTTGTGAATAGTGTTGTCCTGCCTTAGAGAGAACAAATTGTATGGGAAGCTGTCAAAGTGTTCCTTCTTCCAGAAAGAGATCCACTAGTTAGGTCATATCATTTCTGGCGAAGGAATCTCTGTGGACCCAGAAAAGATAAAGGCCATTATGGAGTGGACAGTGACGAAAAATTCCCATGAGGTGAGAATCTTCATGGGGCTAGCAGGTTATTACAGGAGATTTGTGGAAGGGTTCTAAAAAATAGAGAAACCCATCACCACCTTGCAGCGCAAGGGGGTCAGGTATGAATGGACAGAAGAATGTGATAGTGCATTCATTGAGCTTAAGAGGTTACTAACCAGTGCGCCAATTCTACGAGTGTCGGATATGGAAAAGGACTTCACAGTCTGCACGGATGCCTCAAAGAAAGGGTTGGGGGCCATGCTAATGCAAGATGGAGGAGTGATAGCTTATGCATCAAGGAAGTTGAATAAACATGAGGAGCTATACGCGACTCATGATTTAGAGTTAGCAGCTTTAAAGCTAGCTCTGAAACTTTGGAGGCACTATCTTGTTGGGCGAAACTTTGAGTTCAAAACAGACCATCAAAGTTTAAAACATCTCTTCACTCAAAGAGATTTGAATGCCAGGCAAAGGAGATGGAGTGAGTTTATGAGTGAGTACGATTTTGGTATATCGTACATCAAGGGAAAGGAAAATATGGTCGCATATGCCTTGAGTGGGAGACCACGTATCTTCTCCTTGGTAACCTTAAAGTTCAATTTGAGGGAACATATGTTGGCACAACTCCAAGGAGACAGTTGGTATTTAAAGGTTACTTCAAACTTCCAGAGCGGGAGGCAGTTAGATCCAAAGTATGAAGGATATAGTTTGGAAACAGATGGACTGTTAAGATATCGAGGAAGGATGTACATCCCTAAGAATGGGGATATTCGAAGCATCATACTGAAGGAATCCCATAGAGCACTTTATTGTGCGCATCTGGGTGTGAAGAAGATGTACACAGATATGAGGAAGCTCTTCTTCTGGGTAGGCATGAAGCGCGATGTAGTCCATTTTGTTTCCAAATGCCTAGAGTGTCAACAAGTGAAAGCTGACCACCATCACCCGGCAGGCCTCCTACAACCACATGATGTTCCTATATCCAAATGGGAAGTCATCTCTATGGATTTTGTTGTGGGGTTGTCGCTCACATCCCATAGACACAATGCCATTCTTGTGATAGTGGATAAGTTAACCAAGAGTGCTCATTTTATTCTGATTAGAGACACTTACGATGTCACTAATGTGGCACGTGTGATTGTAATCAAGGTTATCCGTTTGCACGAGATACCTAAAAATATCATTTCAGATAGGGACTCCAGATTCACTTCTAGGTTCTGGACAAGTTTACAGTCAGCGTTGGGGACTCAGTTGAACTTAAGCACAACTTATCATCCTAAAACAAATGGGAAAACTGAGAGAGTAAATAAAGTCATGGAAGACATGCTTAGGATGTATGTAATGGATAATCAAACCCAGTGGGAGAAGTACCTACCTTTGGTAGAGTTTGCCTACAATAACAGTTATCATAGCTCCATCAGAATGCCACCCTACGAAGCTTTGTATGGGAGGCCATGTAGAATGCCATTGATTTGGGATAGACTAGAAGACCGAGTAACAGTTGGGCCAGAATTGATTCAAGAAATGGAGGAACAGGTGATTCAAATTAGGCAGAGACTAAAGGAAGCATAGGATAGGCAGAAAAGCTATGTAGATGCACACAGGAACGACCGAAGTTATGCAGTGGGAGACCAGCTTTTCATTCATATCAAGCCTAATAAGAGTACCATATGGTTTGAGAAGGGGACAAAGTTGTCACCTCGGTTTATAGGACCATTTAGGATCCAAGAGAAAATTGGACCCGTTGCCTATCGTCTCGTACTGCCACCCCACTTGCATAAAACTCATAATGTATTTCATGTATCTGTTTTACGTCATTATG
>ML843567.1:0-24340 GCA_009831015.1 Picea engelmannii
ATTATTATTACACTAACCTAATTATTAATCTAAATATACTAACCTAATTACTAATTATTTAAATTATTAATTTAATTAGTTATTAAACTAATCAATATTTTATTTAATTATCTATCCTAGGTTATCTAACTTTGTTTTATTCAGTGAAGATTGGCGGGCGAATGATTAGGTGAATGGGATGAATGGACATGGGAGTGAGTGGCACAAAAATGAATGAAGGATTGTGAAAAATGGATGGAGGGGAAAAGTCATCCAAGGAAACCAGGCAAGCCAGGAGCTCTTTTCATGAGAGCAACAATAGATAGAAACTGAATAATCAAACTTCCTATAATTTATAGGACCCTAACATAGGCTCCAATGGGGAATGAAATCTCTTTTAAGAGGTATCAATAACACCGTAGATTAGTATCCTGATCCATTGGGATGATCCCATCTCGAAGAATGCAACCTATACCAATCCTTCATCCAAAAAATAAATGCAAACTGAAAGTTGAAACTGAAAACCAATAGCTGCTGAAAACTGAAAGCACACATGTTGAAGTCAAAAACTGAAACTAACAAAAATGCATGATCCACAAGCTTATTTATATACAAATGATCCTACCCTACTTGCTGAAAACCAATGTTGAATCAAGTGATCTCAAACTTCCAGTAAAGCCAATCAAGAAAATGGATTCTTAACTACTGCTCGCTTTCAACTCCTCTGAGTAAAAAGAAAAACTGAAAATATGACAATTTATACTGCCATCTGAAACTATCTCCATAGTTTATGAACATTTCAAAAATCATCTTCATTGTAGATTCTAATAGGATTGCAAAAGGATCCTCAATGATATGAAAAAACACTATTTTTTATCAACAATTTTTTTTTCTTGATCTATGGTTGTTTCATGTTCTATGTTTTTAAGTAGAATTTTATCACAAGAACAATCAATCATTTTCTTGATAGTTTCCTCAATATTGACATCAAAAGGAAGTTGAAAAGGATCTTCAAAGGACAAACTTAGACGATGAAATCCTTGGGACTGAATTTGACTCTCTAAGGTCTCAAGATCATTCTCAAGTTTTTCAACAAACTCTTCTAAGAAACTGAGCTTATCTTTAGAAAAACATTTACATGACTTCAAATACATGGGTAAAATTTTTGAGAAAGTTTCTTTGATTTGATCATCATCAAACATGTCAAAATATTCTTTAAAACCCTCAAGAGAAACACGATTTGCTAATAACTTTGGCTTTTCCATCCATGTTTCCAAGAAGACAACCCAAAAACCTGATATAGACCATATGGATTTAGGGGGCAAACTAACAACCCAACTTCCACACTTCCCTTGGAGTGAATCATAAAACAATTTGATGAAGACATCTTCATGCTTGACTCTAAGGAGTTTAGTAAAATTCTGGAAATTTCATATGTGCTCTAAAGTCAAGCCTAAATCTTCTCCATTAAATTTAGGACCATTGCTTAACTAATATGTATCCTTGGGTAAAGGATTAGGAAAACCATAAATTTTTGAAAAATCAAAGCGTGCATACCTCGAAATGATATTATCAACATCTAAGTTATTCATTAGCCCAATGGATTCATCAGTGAATGCTTCAAGAAATGAATCTTTCTGACAGTGGAATCACCTTCCAACTGATTTATGATGTGTGGAGTTGCCATGATATTCTTTCATCTGGGTATAACTGAGAATGGAGTCGCTAGGTGGATGATTTCATCCTTCCTATGTCTGATCACTATTCGCGATCAGTAATCAGATCTGGAACTTGATACACTTTTCTGAGGAAGATTCCCCAGTATGGTCGCCACTATGTTAGCACTCTATAATTTCTAAGGCTGAAGAAGAAATGAACAAAGGTAACCACAAAACCACTTTTGAATCTGGGATCTAGCCCTGCCAGCTTCAGAGAGGGATCTCTCTGTAAGATTTATCTTTGTTTGCTGGCAATGTTAGGCTATTTATTAGGTTCAAGGTTTAGTTTTTGAAATTTTTGGTTGGAACAACAAGGGAAGGCCATTGGGAAATGGAGTCAAAGAGGCCTAGGTGATCAATTTGCATAAGTATCAAGCTAAAGTGAAACAGGGCAAGGTAGACATACTACTGGATCTGGTAAATTTGGATGAAATGAAATAGGAGAAAAGAGACAAGATAAATTGAGAAACAGAACAATTAAGAATTCTACCACTAAATATCAGAGGAAAACATTTAAATTATCTACAGTGAGAATCATAGTGTATCTTTCAACAAATTTTGTTCTTTAACCTTCTGTAAGATAATTAGAAAAGAAAAACATATGGAAATAGAGAAAACAAATTACAGAAGAAGAACTCCACCACATAATTATGGCACATGAATCCTTAAACAACTAATCTCATATTACTGCTAAAGGTCACCTGAGCTCAGTGAGCAACTTTACAACAAATAGAAATCTTCCTTATTACCAATTCCTCCTTCTAATACTTTGAACTATGAAGTATTTATAAACTTATTACAATCTATCATGTTATAACAAATCATGATCCATTCTAGGAAAATCTAAAACTAACCATCACAAACATAGAAAATCAGAAAGATTTCTGCCACAGAATATGGACAGGTTACAATACATTTCGAGTTGTTTAGGTTGTTTTGTGGGATCTATTGTTGATCGATGCCTTCCATTTCTGCTCTTTGCCATCTGTCCTTTTGACTTTTTGCCCCCAAAATTCTGAAACATGAGGTCCCAAGAAGTATTATATCCTCCCACTCTAAGATAGATGTGTAAAATATGGAGGAGGTTTTTTTAGATAAGTTTGTTTTGAGAAACAACCTCTCTAATTTTTGTGAAATTCATCTCCATATGTCCGGGATATGCGTTTGAAAAAGATGTGTCAAACAAAAAAATCTTGAATCCCGAAGTATAGGGCTCAAAGATACTCTCAATTCTCCCAATATGTAATAGCTATGAGAAATATGGGAGAGGTTATTGTTATCTAGCCCATGCTCAGTTTCTCAAAATCCTTCTTGGTTTTCCCGGAAATTTCCTCGGAAAAAGAATGGTTGAAATGATAAAAAAATGGTTTTGAGTTGGGGGAAAGTGGTTTTCGGAGGGGGCAAAGTGGTATTTTGGAGGGGAGGTAGAGTGGTAAGTGGTTTAGGAAGGTGGTGGGGGGGGGGAATCATAGGAGAGTGACATGTGGCAAGGTGGAAGCCACTTTTTCGGATGATTTTATTTGTTATTGGGATGTGTGTGTACGCTAAGTAAGTTTAAATGTTATTTGTTTTATTATATAGTTTTTAGTTTTTATTTAATTTTTTGTTATTACGTGATTTATTTTTAATGTTTTGTCTTATCATATTTTTTATTTTTTGTTTTGTTTTTACATTTAATTTTTATTTGTTTTAATTTTAATATTTGTTTTACGTTTTAATTATTATTTTATTGTTTTATTTTTTAAAAAGTTGGTTTTATCTGTTGTTATATTTGATTGTTATATTGTTTTCATTCATTTTAATTTTTTATTTGTTTTAATAATGTTTTTTTTTTAATAATAATTATTTTTAATGTTTTTTTTTTGTTTTCATTTTCATTTTAATTATATTTCATTTTTAATTTTTATAATGTTAATTATTAATTAATTATTTATTTATTAAAAATAATTATTTATTAATTTTTTAAAATTTACTATTAACATTATTATTATTACATTATCCTCATTATTAATATAAGTATACTAACCTAATTACTAATTATTTAAATTAGTTATTAAACTAATCAATATTTTATTTAATTATCTATCCTAGGTTATATAATTTTGTTTTATTCAGTGAATATTGGTGGGAAAATGATGAGGTGAATGGGATGAATGGAAAGGAGAGTGAGTGGCGCAATAGTGAATGAAGGATTAGGCAAAATGGATGGAGGGGAAAAGTCAGCCAAGGAAACTGGGCAAGCTAGGAGATTTTCTCATGAGAGCGACAACAGATAGAAACTGAATAATCATACTTCCTATAATTTATAGGACCCTAACAAGCCCCATGCCCAAAATTCTTTCCCTTATTCATTTCATATCATCTACATGACCTAGAGAGGGGTCTACTTGAGAAACACTCCTAAACTTGAGGTACAATTCACCCAATAGGTCGCTTGGTCAATCCTCGCATACTTAAACTTGACAAATTGCATAAGTTCTTTGAGCACTTATTTATTTTGATGAGGTGGTTTGGATGTACATGCTTAGATGGATCCTTTATTTATTTTATTTACTTATCATGATGAATTTGACATGGTATCCTTGGAGGGCATATGCATTGTCTCTGTAGGACCTAGTTGGTGGACAAATTTGGAAGAACAAGCCTAGCTTGGGATTCCTTGGGAATTCAATCCCACTTGTTGGATACCATATCCCACATACTAGATGATTATAAAAACCTTTGTATGTTTGAAATATGACTTGGAAGACCTCGCCCATACCCCTGCTAGCCCAATGATTTTCCTTTGGAGGCCAAAACGTCACAATTGGAGGGCTTGACGTCACAGACGGGTTAGGTTTCTGGTGGTGATGAGGACACATGGAACATTTTGAGGGAAGAATTCCTTGGATCATGGAGGAAAGTATTGGCATGTAGACATGTGGCCTTTGTAGGCCTAGGATATTCATCTTCAACCAAACAATTTGACCAAAAGTGCCAAACATTTCCTTAGAAAGGGTGACGTCATACTTTTAGGTTTTATTTCATGTGAAAATTATGAATTAAATAATGTTATTTTGGAAAAGGGGAAATATAAATGGAAAAGTAACCCTTATCTTGTGGTTTAACCTTTGAATGTGGACAAACTATGTTTAGGAGGTATGTTATAAATAAAGATCAACCTCATTTCATTTTCACCCTAACTCTCCCATCTTGGAGAGGATTTTTGGGTGAAATTTATGCCCTACTTGGGAAATTTGTTTATCTCTATTGGTACTATCTATTGCTATGGTTTTATTTGGCTATTGGATGAATAAGTAAGGAACTATATTTCTTGGAGTCTATTTCTTGCTTTTATGGTGGATTTTCCTGGTTAAAAGGAGTTTAGCTTGGTAATGCTTGGACTAGGTAAGGAATCTTTCATGTTATTTCTTCTTTTCTTGGTCACAAGGTTAATTTTCTAAGCTTTGGGGAGTATAAGGGCATACAACCCCACTAAGCCCATCATATTGTTCTTGGAATAATTTTTTGCATAAAGGAATACTAGGAGGAGTAAAAGGGTTTACACCCTCCTAGGGTTTTCCTTAGCTAGTCTTGCTTTCGTTGGGGAGTAAAAGGGATTCCACCCCCAAGGAAGTAGCACAACTAGCTCTTTTATTTTTTAAATACTCCATAACCCAATAGTCAAAGACACTAATCTCTTGCACTGGAGAAATAAAATCATTGCATTTGGATACGTAAAATTATGAGATATCGAAATTGTTTAAGTTGGAAAATTTTCTACATGCTATAATCTTTCTTGTGCCCTTATGGAATACTCTTTTAGCCAAGGAATTCATTGCTACAATAAATTTAATGATACAGATATTAGGGCTGCAACAAACTTCACTTTATTTCATAATTTACTCACTTTTCAACCATGGAAATTGATTTCTAAACCTAGATTAATGTTCTACTGCTCATGGGATATGTTTTTGACGGTTTACTTGTTGATTTTTGTGGTTGGAACTTAATGTTGTAAAAATTTATTACTACAACCATATGGCTTCCCTAAAACTTTGTTGATAAATTCATTTGGAAGCCCTAATTTACCGTCAAAGATCATACCTAAGTATTGGAAAGTTATCTACTATTTTAGTACTTCATTATCCAATAATTATTTGACAATTTTGATGGTTAAATTTGAAATAACTAGATATTTCACTTGTTGATATATATATTTTTTTCCTGCTGCAAATATGGACATCAACCTTAACTTGCTTGTGCATTGGATTTTCTAGTTTGTATCTTGTCTTTTCATGTGTCTCGGGTAGGTAGAAGCATCTTCCGTAGGTACTTGAACACTTTGCAACCATAAACCACCTCTGAAGCTTGTTGTAAAGCCAATCATCACTTAGAAATTTGACCTATAGGGGCATATCTTCATAAGTATCAGTTTCCATCTCATTTCTTCCCTAGGGTCACTTGGGACTCCCCCTTGTGTCAGATTGTTTCTTCACAGGAGTGAGGGAGGGTTTATATGAGGTGGCAATGGGTAAAATCTCCCACCATAATCACCATCTCATGGATTGGGTTGGGCTTTTCCAAACCTACATCTTGTGTGATAAAAATTTGGCATCATTGCTGTGGAGGATTGTGAATCCTATTATGAGCCCTAATGAAACTTTGGAAAGCTATCCCAGAGCCATTCCTCTTACACCCTTGATGAACTCCCCTTAAATTTCATCTAACAACTCCACTTTCTAGAACCCACCTTTCCTTCTTTCCCCCTTTCCATCCTTTTATTAGACTTGATCTCATCTGGCGACTCTATTAAGGTGTCTTTTCAGTCAATAGAATTATGGCACCATGGGATGAACCCTCATATAGAAATTTTCATGCCTAGAGAAGGGAACTTTTATAAATGGAAATGGAAAAGGCTGCTAATGAAGTTGCTAAAGAACTAATGAATCGTGTAAAAGAGTTATTTCAAAAATATGTCGAAGAACTAGCTAGCCCTTGAGGATGAAGAAATTTTTGAAGGACATATATATGAATAAATTTACTAAGAAGATCCTGATGAAGTTTATCCTCTAGACGATAAATTTGATGAATATGAAGTGCTTATACCTGCCCTTAATTTTTATGAAGAAATTCATACCTATGTTCCTCCTGCACATCAATAAGATAAAATGATGAGTTGTGACCCTTTCAAAGATCTCGATGATACTTTATTCCATGAATTTGGAAGTGAAGAAGTATTAGAGGAGTCATTGGATGCGAAAAAACCTTTTGGAAAATGGAAAATAAAGTGCTCTGTGTTAAGGACCAATCGTCTTGTGATTAAGATGCGATGGAGGAGCATGCCCATAAAGAGGAAGAAGAATTATGATGAGGTGCAACATGTTGAGAAGCCTTGTGAGATATCATTATCTTTTCTCTCGCTTGATGAAGTTGAGGTTGTCCAGTCTTACTCTCCTCCTATACATGAATTTGAAGAAGAAAATGGTATAAATGATGAAGAATTTGAAGGTCTATTTGAAGTTTCCCCAACCTCTGTTCTTCCTACACACAAAGACAAAGAGATAGTCATTTTCAATTTTATTGATGGTCTTATGAAAGAAACCTTGGATATGGTGGATGAGCATATAGAAAATTTCATACAGAATGGGAGACATAGATGGAATGTTGGTCATTTCATTTTTTATATAGACCCCATTTACGACATTGAGGGTAAATCTCAAGCAAAGGGGGTTGAGTTGTCATTTTCAAAGGACTGGTATTCATGCGTGTATGATTCAAATGTTTGGAATCTTGATGATGATATGATTACAGTTTTTTTTTTCCATTCAAGGATAACCTGTTGCAACATTTTTAGGGTAATTTTTGGTCATCCATTGGGAGTTGTGATGCAGATCCTTTTGGGGATGCATACTTGTTCTATGAGTAATTTCAACCACTTTTATTCTCGATTTTAGATGAACACTAGGATGTGGCCATCCCAGAGCAGTCAAAATATCACCCTATAAAGAGAAATTATTTTCATCTTAAATATTTTTACAATGATTCATGGATCAAGAGGAAAGATATTTCTTTCTCTAGACATGAGATGGTCCCTTACCTCTTTTATTGTTCTCTAAGGAATCATCGATATTTCTTGGGATCTCTCATATCTTCTTAGTCATTGGGAAGCAGTGGTGTGCTAAAGAAGGATGAAAACTAGCCATCTTCCTTAGAGGGTATCCCTCTTCAGATATGGATTAATCAAGCTTGTGTCCATTCTCTCCAGCAGGATTTCCTCCCTCCCACCCATCTCCATGAGTTTCATTCCATAATTGATTATATTTCTATTTATTCTCATGATTATTTTGTGCTCAACGTATCCTTGTTGTATTTCATGATTAAGAATAGGGGGAGATAACTTAATGAAATGGCGAACAAATTGTTTTACTGGTTGTATGACTTCACCTAACTTCACCCATCACCTAATCTTCAGGGCCCCAGGTAAGTAGGTAGTTCATTTTGATTTCTTGCATTTTCATATTGATTTCTCATGATATTTTAGCTTCATTTCATTTTTGATATTCATTTTTCTTTACTTGCATTATTGATTTACATGTCTTTATTTTCATCATATATATGAAAAATGAAAAAAATAAATTATTTTCTAGGTTAGATGTCATTTTCGGTTTTTGATTGTATGGAAAAAGGATGAGTGAGCCATCCTACACTTAGAAAGTTTGTTGTTTCGGTATGTGTAGGCACAGGTCCACCAGGAGATGCTACGGTTCTCATGCACTCTATGATGAGTACATGTCTTCAAGTAGGATCCATATGTTATCCCGAACTCCTAGGGATAACTAAGGAGATGATGTCTCAAGGCCCTCATGTTGTATACATAGAGTACCGAGAGATATCATAATCAATAGTGTTCACTTTCACAGATAGAGACCGACCTCGCCACCATAGTTCTAGGTTCATCACAATGGTATCCACCACATCAGCTGGCTTCTAGAAGAAATTGGGTCTTGATCCATGAGGTAGAAGTAAAGTATTATTGTGAGTGTCATTTCAATATTTGAGGCCTTTGCATTTGTTGCATTTTAAACTGCTTTTGATTATGTAACATCTATTTGGAAATTATGTTATTTTCCCTTTCTCACTTTGGTGGTTGGCATTGCGCCCTAGTAATTGGGTCACCCTTATGGATAGGATTTCTACTGGGAGGTCCTCTTGACGAGTCATTGTGCCATTCTTGACCATTCTTGTCACTTTCCATTCTTCATCCCCTCATCTCCACACCTTTTTGGATTTCTGGGTGTACTGACCCAAGATGAGATTTTTCCTCATTTCAGGGAAGAAGGGGATGAAGGCACAGAGGCTTGTATCTAGAAAAAGATAAAATCCAAATATGAACCTTCTATATTCTCTCCCAGGGATCCCGAGGACAATGAAATTTCTGTCACAAGAAATTGATGGGACCCATAAAAAATAACTAATGCAAAATGCCAACCAAGGTGGGACATGTGTGGGAACTGTTCTTCATGCTTAGGTAGAATCTCCACATTGGATTCAACTTGGAAAATCTTAAAAATAATAAAAGGAAATAAATGATCTTGGAAAAAGGTTGCAATTAAAATCGAGGTACAACACACCCTCTGAAAAGGCACCCATAAATGAGATACTACAATCCCTTATATGTCCTAAGACCCATGCCCAAAAGTATTTCCATTATCCATGTCATCTCATTTATATGAACTAGAGAGGAGTCCACTTGGGAAACACTCCTAAACTTGAGGTACGATTCACCTAATAGGCCGCTTTGTCAACCCTCCCATACTTAAACTTGGAAAAATGCATAAGATCTTTGAGCACTTGTTTATTTTGATGAGGTGGTTTGGATGTACATGCTTAGATGGATATTTTATTGATTTTATTTACTTATCATTATGCATTTGAATTGAGATCCTTGGATGGTGTATTCATTATCTTTGCAGGACCTAGTTGGTGGATAGATTTGGAAGAACAATCCTAGCTTGATCTTCCTTGGGGCTTTAATCCCACAGGTTGGATACTATAGCCCGCACACTCGACGATGATAAAAACTTTTGGAGGCTTGAGAGATGACTAGGAAGACCTCTCCCATGCCCCTGCTAGACCAATGTTTTGCCTTTGGAGGCCAAAATTTCATAATTGGAGGGCTTGACATCATGCATGGGTCAGGGTTTTGGTGGTGATGAGGACACATGGCACATTTTGAAGGAAGAATGCCTTGGATCATGGAGGAAAGGCTTGGCATGTAGACACGTGGCCTTTGGAGGCCTAGGATATTTATCTTCAACCCAACGACTTGACCAAAAGTGCCAAATATTGCCATAGAAAGGGTGACATCATACTTTTAGGGTTTCTTTCATGTGCAAATTATGAATTAAATAATGTTATTTTGGAAAAGGGGAAAGCTTTTCTTGGTTAAAAGGAGTTTATCTTGTTAATGCTTGTACTAGGTGTTATCACCATTTAAATTTTGGTATGAAATCGAGATTTCAGGGTTTAGCGAGGTGCTAAATCGATTTGGAGGTCAGATAAATTTGGAGGAGTGCTAGAAAATGGCAGAAGAGATTAAAACTGGTGGAGGCATTAAACAAAGAGGGTTTGAAAGGTCATAGATCTCCATTCATTGAGATCAATGGTTAGGAGAGATTTTAGAGTTTAAAATAGCGTGGAGGTTAAAATGTCTAAGCGGGCCCAAAATTTCAACCATGGTTTCCCTGCAAGGGCACATGGCATCCTCAGATGCATTTTGGGGGGAAAAGCGGGTAAACTCAAAACCTCCCTATCAAGCCCTCAAAATTACGTGTTAAATGTCATTGAACGGGTCTAATCCGAGGGTCACATGTGGAAATGAAACTTGACGGGTCTAATCATCTTGAGACACTTGTTTATGTACCATTCGTCTGCACAGTGCCAAATAAGCGCCGCCAAATAACCAATTTAATACTCATCATTGGAAATCAATGTCCGAATGCGAGAGGCTATTATCCCTGTAAGGATTTTCTTTAGTAGCCAATGATTAGTATTTGACGGAAAATGTCACTCAAAACACAGGTGAAATTACTCTATTTTGGGTAATTGATAGATTATTCCAAAATGAGATATTTGCATATCGAAACACTTGACCAATTCATATGTAGCTGAGGCAAATAGACCCATGTTTTCTAACGAACCAGAGGGAGTCGAGGATAAAGATTCAATGATTTTCAGCAAATCAAGGAATATGACATAATTATTAAGTAAAAAGAGAGAAAGGCATGCTATGAAAATCCTAACAAAAAAATCTCGTGCAAAATATGTTGATGAGCCAAAATCAGGCGAAGAGATCAGGTTGAATCCTATTATGAAGTATTTGATCATTAATGGATATGTGTATGGATATAAAACACAAGCTAGCGAGAGAAAAATGAAAAAGAAAGGAAAGGAGGAGGCTAAATCTGGAACAATCAAAATCATTGAAGAAAACCAACCTAGTTGGCTTGATATGTTAAAGGAAGAGATCGAAAACCTAAAATAGAACTGCAAGCTAAATTGAGTATATTTCAGGGAATTTCACGATAATGCAGACAAGTGGCATTTAGGGTAAAGATCCCAAATATTTCGGTTTCTGTTTATAACTATTTCCCTAGAAAGTAGGAGTTTGGTTTGATAAGTTACTCCCTCTGTAACCAATGTCTATTTTTGGAATCTTGGAAAGAATGAATGTTTTATGGTCTCCTATGTAATTTATCTATATGTATTATTAAAAAGATAAAATAATGGTTCAACTGGCCAGAGAAGGGCTTTCCCTTGTAGCAGGAAAACTTTGTGATTTCTTATGGATTTTAATATAAGTAGAGAAGGTTTTCTTAGATAGCCGAGATTCATCATGGTGTTTATGTTCAATATGTTTTCCTGTATTTCATATTCATGAATGTGTTTTGCTGCTAGTAATAATCTTTAGGAAAAAGAAGGAATTCATATTGTTGGTGTTCCTTTTCATATTTATTATACATGCCATGTGTTTATTGGTTTCTGTTTAAGAATTCACCCTTGATTGGTGCTCTGTTTTCGTCAACCAACCTTTATGTTTCTTCTTCTAAAATCTATACCAAGATATTCATCCTCTGTTAGACGCCTCTTATCATAGTGGTCTTTTCTTTCTTTCACAATGCCATCTCATATTACTTATTCGACTAAACATCGTGCCTAGTTTTCCTTTGTTCCCTCAAGAATACATAGCTTATTAATCTTCATGCAATTTCAACAAATTACCCCATTGCCCAATGGAATTGCTCTCTTATTGGTCCTTCCACTTTTCAAAAATTACCCTATTGCAGAATCTGACCTCTGTGTGTCCATCGCCAAATATTTTTGAGTATTTTCAATAGACATATACCTGAGAGAGCCCTCTCTGGTTGGAAAGGTCAGAATCCAACCTAAAGTTGGTTCAAACATTTACCTCTATCATTTGTTTATCAACCGAACAAATTTACAGAGTGCTAACATTTTGGCACCATTGTCGGGGAACAAAAGTGAAATATTCCCTGGGAGAAACGACAAAATTCATATCTGAGTAATGATGGTGAAAAGTTTTTAGACACATGAAAGTTGTACATCATTCACGTGGTGACTCCATTTTCAAGAATCTAGAGTTCAAAATTTTCATGGCAACTCCACTGCCCAAAGACTCAGTAGCCTGAAGATTTTATTGATGACTTGTTGGCAGCCAATTCATTTTTTTTTAATTTCCCTAAAAATATGCCTACACCTATTGTCTTCTAAACGATAAGTCATCGTCGCATTTTGCAACTAGACATTTATTTATTTCTTGCGACAATTGCAATTTGTTTTCGATTCAGTTTTCACAACTGAAAGTGTGAAAACCCCTCCATCGTTATTTGGTCTGTTATCATCTTCTCATCGATATTCTAGAAGGCACCTACCCTTGGTTTGTTATTAAGTGGCTAGAGTGATCTTTTCAAACTATGTCCATTTCACTTTAATTGTGCCATTCGATTAATAAGCCATTGAGCATGAAAATTTATTGGTTACATTTGATCCTATAAGGGTTATGATTGATTTTGGTTTTATGTGCTATGATCCTTATTGTTATGAGCTCTCGACTGATCGATTTTATGAGATCTTTTGTTGCAATGTTCTAAAAACTTTGAATCTAAACATTTGACTATGAAACAAGCGCATTGGTAATATTATAAGTTTGATTTGATATGGAATGGCAATGGTTTGATGTTTTACAAAGGTGCATTGATTAAACTTTTGGATTTTGATTTTATAGTTTGAATCGTTGCTTGGCACATTGATTTATGGGTTTGATTTTACATTGAACGATCATGGTTTCAAACTATACATTGGCACATTGATACAATTGTCCACCGTTTAAACCTTGGGTTGGCCGAATAATGTTAATATTGGTTATGATTGATTGAACAGGGTTGGTACTATGCCATTAATGTTTTGCATGGAGGTGGTAATCCCACCACCTTTGCACACATACAATTAATCTTTCCCCTTTGAGCTGTGCAGTTGTTAGCCGTAACCATTTTCGACCCTGTGTATTGTTTTGTTCAATTCAAACCCTACTATGCACAGAAGCCATGGATCCAGTCGTAAGAGCTGAGCCCAACGGTTGCCAAGCATTTCTAATGTTCAATGGCACTTAGAGCGACCTGGAGAAATGTGGATGGCTCCCGTTCATAAGGAAATTAGATGGTTATAACCCTAGCGTGGCTCGACAATTTGCATTATCATTCGATGGCTTCCGAGCCAAAGTTGGGGATGTGCAACTGGAGATTAATGAGCAATTTCTTAGCTCGGCTACCAGTCTACCTGCTATGGGACAGAAGTGGTCGAAGAGTTGCAAGGTGGAAGATGTCCTGTGGACATTGCTCTTCCAATCCTGAATGGTGAACTCCTGCGACAAAGGTTTGACTGCGAAAATGTTAAAACAGCGTTGGCATGACCTGCTAATGATAATCAAGCAATTCATTACTTGTGAGGGTAGGTACGGGTTCATTTTCTTGTTTCACCTTCGTCTATTGATGGTTTTTATAGGCTACGACCTCAATATGCCACACTACCTGCATAGAAGTCTGTTTAAGATGGCTAAAAGGTACAAGCGCAGCCAGGCCGATACCAACCTCTTCCATTTAAGGTTAATTAAAATGTTTATGGTTTATGAGTTGGGATTACGTCATGACTATTGGGGTGATTTTCTCAGTCACAATGGATTTGAAGACTCAAGCCCACCACAAGTCGATAAACCTATGGTGACCGAGAGCAAGCCTATCCCCCCTGTGCCTTACAACGTTTTGCTACCCAAACCTCTGCCCGACTCTCCTACGAACTTTCCCATGTCTGTGACCAAACAGGTCGAAATTGCTAAACTCGTAGACAAAAAGCCTAAAGATAAAACTGGTGCTAATTCTAAATGTAAGAAAAACACTCGATTGATCTCTCGCATGGAGAGAAATAAACCTCGAAGCCCTGCCAACCTTGAGCCTATCATGGTCAGTGAAGATTCTGATTCAGAGATTGAATGTTTTCTCGCAAATGAGTATCCCTACTCAGAAGGGCTGTGTGACGAACCATGCGATCAGTGTGGTTTATGGTTGGAGAGATACTACCTAGATGTGCCGATGTTGCAATCCAAAATCCATGCTTTGGAAGATCAAGTGGCAAAGCTCACTGGTCATAATACGAAGGTGCAACCCATGGACAAGAAGCAACGAACTACTGGTTCAATTCTGTTTAAAAATGTTGAGTCGGCTACAACAATTGTCAATTCGAACTTGACATAGCCTCAGCAACCGTGCTGGTATAACTTTCACCCATTTATATGGCATATTCATAAACTCTGTACATCGTTGACCTACTCTATCACATAAGCATGCACTGTTGTATATAATTTGTTTTGGTAAATCGAATTTTGTTTGGATTTGGTTTTGATTCTATTAAATCATAATATGGATTTGATTGTTTTAAATCGGTTGCGATTGAATGTTCTGTTGCAAGATGTTTTTCATTTCCATTTTGGAACACGATCTATGTTTTAATACAAATCGGTTATGATGCACATAAACGATGGTTGTCTGCTACAATTTTATTTAAATATGACTTTGACCAGCCCGGATACGATTTGGATTATGTTTAAAAAAAGTTTTTGTTTTATAGTTACCCAAATTGTGAAGTGATTCAAATCGTAATAGTCATACAACTACCAGCCGGTCAATTTGTTGTGGTCAGTCGACCCTGTTCTATTTTGAATTGGAATGACAGTGTATTTTCAGTTACGAATGGATTTGCAAAACAAAAATGATCATGCCCAGGATGATGAATTGTTCTATAATTGGCTCAGACCCGATTTTATTTGATTTCTGTCCATCTTATGGTTATCAATGCTCTTGGATCTTGACTATGTTACACCCAGCAATCAAAATCCATGGTGATTTTTGGTCAATACTGTTACACCGGTTTTGTTTAGACTATATCGTAACAGTCGTCCCATATTTGATTACAACAAGATGAATCTTATGCATAATCTCTACAACTCGCCTATCTTTACTGTTGATTGAAATGACATAAGCTTTATGTATATTGTTACAGCTGTAACAAATCTATTTTGTGTTCAATTGATATCGAGTATAATTATGCTGTGGCAAATCATATCTTATATGATTTCGATTCTGATTGTATTGATTACTATTCTGGTCGATTATGGTTTTATTAATTACGATTACATCGTATCTCATATGACTCGAATCACTGCTTAATTTCGTTTGGTACGAAACAGGCCTGTCAAGGTTTGACCATGTTTTATGGTAACTGAAAATAGAGCATTCTTTACTCTGTTTAGATTGCATTTATTTTGATATTGTTTAATTTAAAAGATAATTTCACTTGAATTATTAATAATTCATTTTGATGATGAAAAGAAAATTAAATTGGATTTGATTTCTTTTAAGATTTTATTTGATTGCTATCTGATTCCATATGTTATTTTAGACTAGCTACAAAATCAGATGATTATGTAGCTAAGTCTATAGGATCATTTTTTTGTATTTTGTAACTCAAATATCTTTCTAATTTGATCTTTGTTTTCTATTGCAGGTAAATTTGAATTTGTAGTGGAGTTCATGAGTAGTTAGGTGATATTTAAAAGATTTCACTTGCATTTTATTTTTTTAGTTTAGATGATTTTGGGGATATTTCCCAGATTGTGTAAAACTGTTTGATATTATCCACAAGGAAGTTTTACCTTGTGGACAGACTTATAAATACTTATGATTTTTGTAATAATGATCATCCTCATTCGTGGGAGAACAAGGATATGGAGTTCTGATACAGACTGGAGCAGAATTGATGTTTTGTCATAGCTTTAGCTTCTCAATATATCAACATTTTGTTTCATGTGTTGTATATCAATTTGTTTATGGTTTATGATTACTTTAGCTATCTAAATCAAATGAAAATGATATAATTTTATTACTGTGATTCATATCTTGTTTCTTTAAAATAGATAAAAGACATAACGATTGTTAATTCAGTTTGTGAATGATAGTTTTATCTTCTTCATAAATTGAATTGTTTTATATAAGTTTTCTGCATAGTAGGTTTCCCTTATTGCAGGAATTTATCATCAGAAGATTGTTATGATTTTATTTTATGTCTTGTTTGTCCTGTAAAACACTTCAAGAAGCATGACAACCAATCGTTTACGAAAATCTTAAGGACTAAATGGTGTGAATTTCTTCCTCCAACCAGCTTAAGAAGTTATCATACACAGGGCAGACTTGGAGGTTTCCAGGTCAATTAGTTTGTTGTTTACTGTTTTTATTAAGTAGTTTAATATAGATATTAATTTAATTAGATTTATATTAGATTGATTAATTTCAGTAAATATATTAGATTGTTTAATTTCAGTAAATATATTAGATTGTTTAATTTCAGTAGTTTTTATTTCTTTTTCATAAAATATAAAAATAAAAAAAGAGATTCTTGGCTGTCTTAGGGCAGAGAACACATGAGTTTTGCAGGTTTTAAGTAAATCTGTAGATTGTTTATAATGTATATTTGTGAATAAGTAATATTGTAGCTGATAATTAGATAGTTGATTTGAGTTATTACAATAGTAATTAGTAGATTGTATGTAATAGTTAGAATAGTTATACTCACTTTTAGTTTAGTTTCAATTTGTTTTATTTAGTTTAGTTTGTTTAGATTACTTAGCTCAGATCAATTCTCTCTTTGGTTTTCTTGAAAGACCTTAGAGCGGCCAACGAAGCCGTTAAACGCGTCAGGGTGGTCCATTCCAAATGGCTTGGGTTATTTAGACAACCCCAGACCGGTTCCACTCTCTCAGTTGACGGACGATCGATTTCGCCCGTCAACAAATGGCGCTAGAAGGAGGGCCAGAGCTTAATTAATGGCACAAGGAGGTCGCAAGACTCCTCCCCCACCTAATCACACACCTATAGTGACTAGAATTCGTTCACAAGATAATATCCCCCCTCAAACAGCAACTACTTCAACCGAAGATCCACAGATCATAGTTGAGCCAGCAACCCCTAATCCTAAAGGTGGCGATCCTCAAGAGATCGTTCGTCAATCTCTTAACAGAACACATAGTACCTTAGCAAGTCTTAGGCGACCAAACCACCCGTGGGGTCAACCTTTAGACTTCTCTGACATCAGAGAACAATTAGGTGACATAGACATCATTGTGAATCCTACAGATCCAAACACAAATCCTGCTGCAGGAGGATCTGGGATACCTCCTTCACCACCTCCCTCATCTCCTTCTTCTTCTGGGGGAGATTCCTCTTCTCACAAAGGTAAAACACCTTCTCATCCCTCCACACCTACTACCCCAATGGAAAATCAGAACAACCCTACTAGACCTTGGTTAGACCAGGATGTTGTAGTTGTACCTGGAGACCAACACCCTTTACCTAAGCACCCGGAGAAATGGATTCCTAAGTTCGATCCTGATTCAAAACAGATAGTTGAAGATCATATCAAAAAATTTATGTTATCCATCAGACTTCGTAATGTTGAACATGAATATGTTGTCTATAGGTTGTTCCCTTACACCTTCGAGGGTAATGCATCCACTTGGTACTTTGCCCAACAACCTCACACCATAGTTTCTTGGGAAAAGTTTGAGTCATGCTTTTTGGAAAAATTCGGAGATGGAAAACCTCCTGAAGTCTTAGTCATGGATCTTTCAAACTTAAAAATGAATGCAAAAGAAAAAGTTAAAGATTTTAATCAAAGATTTTTAACACTTAAGAATAGAATCCCTGTAGACTCTATGCCTACTGAGAGTCTTGTAATAGCTTACTACACCAAAGCTCTACATCAAAGTATAGCTATTTGGGTGAAAAGATCCAAAAAGGCCATGTTGTTAGAAGCCTTTGAAGAGGCTACGCAAATTGAAAAGGACATTCTTAGTCTTAAGGATTCTTCTAGCAGCGAAACTGAGACTGTTTATTCTTCCAAAAAGAAGATTGAAATTCTCCCTAGACCTACACAAAACAAAGCACAATCTAAAAATTCTGATTTGGAAAATTTAACCAAAGTTGTACAAAAACTATCTAATCAAGTTATCGATTTAAAAAGGTCGACTGAGGAAGCCTCTTTGAGCAAAGGACCCTACAAACCCCCTTTCCGAAATCTTTTCCCCCAAACCGGCCTAATCTAAACCCTGAAGGCTTGAACCTAGAAAGTTTGCAATGTGCTCTACAGACAATTCTAGGAGCCCAAGATGACTTGATCCCTCCTGACATTCCTCAAGAGGAAGTCGAGCAGGAATCAGCTCAAGAAGAAGAGTCTTCTCCAAATATCTTTGGACATTTCTCAGATAGTATCTTTCAAGCCAACTTCGAGACTGTTCACCCTTATAACACTAGGAGTAAGACAATAAGTAAACCTCCTGCCAAGAACACTACAACTTTACCTCCAAAGCCATCTAAATCAGTAGAAACTAAACAGAGTAATGCTAGCCCTAAATTAGATTATGATGTTGTTGAGGATCTTAAGAAATTATGGGTTAACATTTCTATTTATGAGTTGTTGAAATTTCCATTTTTGTTACAGAAGATGTTGCAAAATATTTTAGACAATGGCAAGAATGGTAATTCAAACGGTAATAAGATTGTGCAAAGCAAAGTTCAGCATAAGACTTCCACAAAAAATAATCCTGATCCTCAAGATAAAGGAAGCCTTCCTGTACCAAATGTAAATAATGTAAATAGTGTAAATAATGCGAATAATGTAGATAAAGTAGCATTAGAAAATGCAAGTAAGAAACCACAAGCTACAACTCTAAGTACTCGCAAGAATGTTCCTCCTTTTCTTTTAACTTTCGAAATCTTCAACAAGAATGTGCATAATTGTATGGTTGACTCAGGAGCATCATCAAATGTGATTCCTTGGTCAGTCTGTCAAAAGATTAACGCTGAAGTAGAACCATCTTCTTTGAAAATCATACAACTTGATCGAACAGATGTTAAAGTTATAGGCGAGCTGAAAAATGTATTGATTATATTATCATCTAACCCTAAGGTTCATCAAGTTATTGATATAATTGTGGTGGATATTCCAGAAGTGTATGGTATGTTTTTGAGCAGGGACTGGTCGGAGCAGCTACATGGTTACTTCGCAACAGGCTAGTCTCACTTATGGCTTCCAGAAAATGGTAAGCCCAACAAGATCAGAGTGAATCGTGAGCGTTACCTCAAGTTCATGGTAACAGACTTGAATGACCCCAATGAACCATATACACCTCCGGCAGATTCACCTGAAGTCCAAGGGATGGACACCTTTTTCGGAAAATTCATGGCTGAAGTTTCACCTATCAAAGATCCAGAACAACAATCCGAGATCCTAGCATGTACGCAACCAACAGCTTCTATCCAATAGTTCGGTGAGCCCGATAAAAATCAAATTTGGTCTTTATATTTTGATGATTCCAAGTCTAAATAAGGAGTTGGTGCAGGCTGCATCATTATCGATCCGGCAGGTAACAAAACATTATTGGCCTGTAGATTAGAATTTTAATGTACTAAAAATATTGCAGAATATGATGCTTTATTACAAGGTCTCAGAAAAGCCTTGGACATGAACATTCAAAATCTAGTTGTATTCGGCGACTCTGAGATAGTGGTCAGACAGGTGAGAAATTCTATACATTGTCTTACCTCGCATCTCAAATGTTACCAGTCTGAGGTATGGAGTTTAATCAACAAATTTTCTGCTTTTAATATAAATTCCATTCCTAGATCAAATAATACTGAAGTAGATCTACTTGCTAATGTTGCCTCTAAACTTCTTCCTGCAGAAGGCTTATCTCCAAACGCATTCTCCGTAGAGCTATTGTTTCGACCATCTGTTCCTGACAATATCACAAACTGGAGAGTATTTGATGATGATCAGCAGATCATTAACTTTTTGCACATGGAGGAAACTTTTCAAGGCGCTGTGATAGATGAACAAACACACGACGACAATTTGCATGACTTTACGGTAATACCTAATCCGAAATCTCCTGAAGCTCTATTGGACATGGTAAATTCCTTACCCAAATCTGTTGTTAGACTAGAAAAGTTTTATGATTTTGAAGACAAATTTAAAAAGACGGTCAATTGTAAAACCAACAGTTCCTCATTGTCCTATGAAAAAGTCAATTTAGGAACTAGTGAAAGTCCTCAGTGTATTAACTTAGGCTTGGGATGTTCTAAACAAGAACAAGATGCTTTTGTTAAATTATTTAAAGAATTCAAGGATGTATTTGCTTGGAATTATGAAGATCTTAAAATATTTGATCCTAATATTATACAACATGTCATCCCAATGAAGCCCCAAACCTTTCCCTTCCAATAGAAACTGAGGAAAATGCATCCTAAACTAGAACCGACCGTACAAAAAGAATTGAATAAACTCCTAACTGCTAAAATATTTTTTCCTGTTAGACACACTCAATGGGTATCCAACCTCGTCCTAGTGCGGAAGAAAAATGGGGAAATTCGACTTTGTGTCGATTTCCGGAACCTCAACAAAGCGTCTTATAAAGATAATTATCCCGTCCCTCCCATGGAACAGATACTTCAACAAGTATCTGGTTCCGAGAGGCTATCTTTACTAGATGGTTTCTCTGGGTACAACCAAGTCTTGATGTCTCCGTCAGACCAATTAAAAACTACCTTTCGTACCCCGTGGGGCACTTATGCTTATCGCAAAATGCCCTTTGGGTTAATTAATGCTGGTGCTACCTTTCAGAGAGCAATGGATATTGCTTTCCGAGGCTTGATCAATCACTCCGTAGTAGTCTACTTAGATGATGTGACCATTTATTCTAAAAACAAAGATGATCATCTAGCTCACTTATGAGTCGTTCTGCTACGATGTCGTAAATACGACATCTCCTTGAATCCAAAGAAATCCATCTTTGCAGTAGAACAGGGTAAATTACTAGGATTCATTGTGCCTAGTGATGGAATGATTATTGACCCCGAGAAGACCCAAGTCAACGCTAAACTTCCCCCACCTACCTCCAAAAAATCTATGCAGTCTTTCCTAGGCCAGATTAATTTCATGAGAAGATTTGTCCCCAGTTTCTCCGAAATGGTTAGGCCTCTCCAGAACCTGATTAAGAAAGACACTCAATATCGTTGGGGACCCACTGAAAATCAAGCTTTCAATGCTATAAAGAAGGCCATATTAGACTCTCCATCTCTCATGAGCCCTGATTTCTCTCAAGACTTTACACTTTATACTTTTGCCTCCGATCGTTCCTATGCTGCAGTCCTAACTCAGAGAAATGTCGAGAACAATGAAGTACCCATCGGCTTTATGATCTCTGCTTTCAAAGGTGCTGAACTTAATTACCCAGCGGTCGATCGGCAAGCCCACACTGTCTTCAAGGCAGTTAAGCATTTACGGTCTTATCTTTTGAAGTCAAGGATGAAGGTCATTGTCCCTTACCCTGCCGTTAGGAATTTGTTAGTGAAAAAAGAGTTAGGAGAGAAAAGAGACAACTGGGTCACCTCCTTATAGGAGTATGACTTAGAAATCATTCCAGCTCAGATTGTGAGAGGCCAAGGGTTGTGTAAATTGGTAGTTGATTCAGAAACTGAACAACAAGAAGTTAGTGACACATCAGACCTAGAACAATGCGATCAAAGTTTCATTTGTTGCACACAAAACCTCGTAAGTCCTTGGTACGATGATATTAGACACTGTCTTCAACATGGATCAACACCTCGTCACCTTGACCCTGCCAAGAGAAGAGCTTTGAGACTAAAGACTGCCTCCTTTCATCTAGTTAACGATATACTGTTTCGTCAGAATTTTGATGGCGTACTGATGCGTTGTCTTGAAAAAGACGAAGCAGAAAGAGTCTTGATTGAGTTGCATGCAGGAGAAGCTAGTGGTCACTTCGTTGGCGATACCACTACTCATAAAGTCTTAAGAGCCGATTATTACTGGCCAACGCTTTTTAGAGACGCCCATGCCTTATGTCATAAATGTCTCATTTGTCAGAAAGCGTCAGGGCGATTGCAAAAATCAGCCTTCCCCTTGCAACCCGTTTCAGTCGATTCTCCTTTCCAGCAATGGGGCCTTGATATCATTGGTCCTATTAACCCTCCATCCTCACAACAACACAAATATATTGTGACAACCACTGATTATTTTACTCGATGGTCTGAAGCCTCCGCGCTAAGAACTGTTAACACAAGTCAGGTGATCGCGTTTCTAAACTTGAATATCATCATCCATTTTGGTATCCCTGATTGTCTAGTCTTTGATAATACTTCATACTTTTCCTCTCTTGAAATGAGTGAGTTCGCCTTAGACAAGGGAATAAAGATGAAGTATTCCATGAGTTACTACCCCCAGGGTAACGGCTTAACGGAATCAACAAACAAGAACTTGATCAAAATTATCAAGAGAACCGTGGCTGAAAATCACAAGAACTGGCACAACGCACTGTGGGATGATAGGGTAACACCCAAAGCTGCTATAGGTAATTCCCCCTTTTTTCTCGTTTATGGTAGAGAAGCCATTCTGCCACCTCATATTATTCTTCCTTCGCTTCAATTGTCACAAAAAGTTCAAGAAGAAGAATGTCCCCCTTTAGAAAGCCGTATTAATTCTTTGATGAAGTTAAAAGAAGTAAGAACCCAAGCCAAGCGTAAACTAGATCAACATCAACAACTGATTAAAAGCTGGTTCGATTCTAATTCTACTTCTGATAGAAATTTTGAAGTAGGCGATCTCATCTTAAAGTGGGACAAACCACACGAAGGGAAGGGTGAACACACTAAATTTCAAAACTTGTGGCTTGGGCCATTTTTGATTGCTGAAAAGTTGGGTCCTAGTTCCTTTCGTTTGCAGAATCTTGAAGGGCAGCTTGACACCTACCCGGTGAATGGCCAAGCCCTGAAAAGATACTTTGCTTGATTTCGATCCTTGTATATTATGTAAATATTTCCTTTTGCTTTATTTTTGTTTTTGACTTTGATTTGAATGATCAGTTTTGTGTGTTTTGAAACATATGCATGCCTGTGCGCTGAGCCATTCAGACAAAGACTATAAGGAAATTTCTTCGCTGAAATAACTTCTAGAAGGTTGTATGAACATTAGTGATATATATTTCTGAAAATGATATTGGAAAATGTTGTTTGCAATAAGTTTACTAATTTCAATCTCTGAGTGAAGTTTGTCATGATCATCTTTATCTTTTTATGCTGTCCCTTTTTCGTAAAGGAATGACTCAAAAGGATGTCTCCTTGTCAAAGTAAGTTGTTTTAGAAATAAAACATTTATGGAGCTGAATAAAGGACAGTATTTAAAAAATTCTGATGAGGTCTGAAAAATATGATAAAATATCAAGATTTTTCAGCGTCACCCCGCTCAACTATCTATAAAAGAAAAACAAAATAAAAATATTAATAAGAGCTGTGGGAAGTGTTTGTAAACCCACCAGGATACTGAACAGGTCCGCTGGCAGCGGGTAAATGCAAGCATGGCGCCAAGACAACTTCGCCGGGGTACTGAACAGGCCTGCTGGCAGTGAAGCAATGTTGGGTAAATGAAAATCTGTAAAATGATAAGAAACCTCTTTTAAAAAGTCCTTTACTCTAATCTAGAACTTCTTGATAGGATAAAGATGTCCGATTGGGGTAAATGGCAACCCTGTCGAGGCTATGGATGCCTGCTGGTAGCAGTGGCCATGCCAACAGTATTGAAGATTTCATCATAAAAATCATGACTTGCTGATTGTTATCACTGAAATTTCGTCCGCACAGGGAGACAAGAACTCCGCATCATCAACATAGAAAAACAGGGATTCATGGCACAAGGATTAATTCCACAGCACAGCAAAAGGGCCAAAACTATACAAAAATGGATAAAAAATTAAAAAGCGCAGCATACCCACTAAAAATGAGCGCGCGCGCGCAACATCTTCGTATATTGCGTGCATATGCGTGGCTGTGGGGTACAAAACCCGCGCGCCTGCCAAACGACGCATTTATGAAGCTGGTCGGCCTCCCAACCACTAATGGATCAGCTCCCAAGTCGATTTGACATCAAATCCGAGCTCAATCTGCGTGGGGAGGCTGGTCAAAGAC
>ML843567.1:30395-49907 GCA_009831015.1 Picea engelmannii
GATATTGGTCCATTGTTATTTGTTTTTATTTTTATTTCCATGCTCATGTTTTTATTTAGTTTTTGCTTAAATTCTTGTTAATAGTTTAGTTGTTTTCTTTCTAACCTTTTACATCACAGCTGTCATGACTAGCAGAGCCCAACTAGGCATGTAAGCACTCACTTTTTGCTCACATATCGACGAAAAGAGTGCAAACACTGATCTTAAGACTATTATTGGTTTGTGTCTTTTAAAACATCGTTGAAAAAAGATAGTAAATGATGATGTTGGTACGATTTTCTGGTTGTTGTTTTAAGTCGAATTTTTCTTTGTTGTCCTGACCTGAATTCATTTCTTTTGACAGAGATAACTGCTTCTCCCAGTGTGTCACCATTGTTGGCAGCCAATTCATTTTTTTTAATTTTCCCTAAAAAGCTGCCTACACCTATTGTCTTCTAAACGACAAGTCATCGTCGCATTTTGCAACTAGACATTTATTTATTTCTTGCGACAATTGCAATTTGTTTTCGATTCAATTTTCACAAATGAAAGTGTGAAAACCCCTCCATTGTTATTTGGACTGTTATCATCTTCTCATCGATATTTTGAAAGGCACCTACCCTTGGTTTGTTATTAAGTGGATGGAGTGATCTTTTCAAACTATGTCCATTTCACTTTAATTGTGCAATTCGATTAATAAGCCATTGAGCATGAAAATTTATTGGTTACATTTGATCCTATAAGGGTTATGATTGATTTTGGTTTTATATGCTATGATCCTTATTGTTATGAGCTCTTGACTTATCGATTTTATGAGATCTTTTGTTGCAATGTTCTAAAAACTTTGAATCTAAACATTTGACTATGCAACAAGCGCATTGGTAATATTATAAGTTTGATTTGATATGGAATGGCAATGGTTTGAGGTTTTACAAAGGCGCATTGATTAAACTTTTGGATTTTGATTTTATAGTTTGAATTGTTGCTTGGCGCATTGATTTGTGGGTTTGATTTTACATTGAATGATCATGGTTTCAAACTATACATTGGCACATTGATACAATTGTCCACCGTTTAAACCTTGGGTTGGCCGAATAATGTTAATATTGGTTATGATTGATTGAACAGGGTTGGTACTGTGCCATTAATGTTTTGCATGGCGGTGGTAATCCCACCACCTTTGCATGCATACAATTAATCTTTCCCCTTTGAGCTGTGCAACTGTTAGCCGTAACCATTTTTGACCCTGTGTATTGTTTTGTTCAATTCAAACCCTACTATGTATAGAAGCCATGGCTCGTAAGAGACGAGGCCAATGGTTACCAAGCATTGCTGATGTTCGATGGCACTTATAGTGACCTAGAGAAATGTGGATGGCTCTCGTTCATAAGGAAATTCGATGGTTATAACCCTAGCATGGCTCAGCAATTTGCGTTATCATTCGATGGCTGCCGAGCGAAAGTTGGGGATGTGCAACTGGAGATTAATGAGCAATTTCTTAGCTCGGCTACCGATCTGCCTGCTACGGGACAGAAGTGGTCAAAGAGTTGCAAGGTGGAAGATGTCCCGTGGACATTTCTCTTCCAATCCCGAATGGTGAACTCCTGCGACAAAGGTTTGACTGCGAAAATGTTAAAACAGCGCTGGCATGACCTACTAATGATAATCAAGCAATTCATTACTTGTGAGGGCAGGTACGGGTTCGTTTTCTTGTTTCACCTTCGTCTATTGATGGTTTTTATAGGCTACGACCTCAATATGCCACACTACCTGCATAGAAGTCTGTTTAAGATGGCTAAAAGGTACAAGCACAGCCAGGCCGATACCAACCTCTTCCATTTGGGGTTAATTAAAATGTTTATGGTTTATGAGTTGGGATTACATCGTGACTGTTGGGGTGATTTTCTTAGTCGCAATGGCTTTGAAGACTCAAGCCCACCACAAGTCGATAAACCTATGGCGACCGAGAGCAAGCCTATCCCCCCTGTGCCTTACAGCGTTTTTCTACCCAAATCTCTGCTCGACTCTCCTACAAGCTTGCCCATGTCTGTGACCAAACAAGTCGAAATTGCTAAACCCCTAGCCAAAAAGCCTAAAGATAAAAATGGTGCTAATTCTAAAGGTAAGAAAAATGCTCGATTGATCTCTCGCATGGCGAGAAATAAACCTCGAAGCCCTGCAAACCCTGAGCCTATCATGGTCAGTGAATATTCTGATTCAGAGATTGAATGTTTTCTCGCAAATGAGTATTCCTACTCAGAAGGGCTGTGTGACAAACCTACATATGACTTTGTCAAGAATTTACCACCTTGTTTGCGGGATGATCCTAATTTTCCTGGCATTGAAATACCTCGTGGAACCCTCGGTGACTCATCGAAACCCTCTTCTGCTCAACCAGTTGTTACACCATGCGATCAGTGTGGTTTATGGTTGGAGAGATACTACCTAGATGTGCCGATGTTGCAATCCAGAATCCATGCTTTGGAAGATCAAGTGGAAAAGCTCACTGGTCATAATACGAAGGTGCAACCCACGGACAAGAAGAATCGAGCTACTGTTTCAATTCTGTTTAAAAATGTCGAGTCGGCTACAACAATTGTCAATTCAAAATTGACATAGCCTCAACAACCACGCTGGTATAACTTTCACCCATTTATATGGCATATTCATAAACTCTGTACATCCTTGACCTGCTCTATCACATAAGCATGCACTACTGTATATAATTTGTTTTGGTAAATCGAATTTTGTTTGGATTTGGTTTTGATTCTATTAAATCATAATATGGATTTGATTGTTTTAAATCGGTTGCGATTGAATGTTCTGTTGCAAGATGTTTTGCATTTCCATTTTGGAACACGATCTATGTTTTAATCCAAATCGGTTATGATGCACATAAACGATGGTTGTCTGCTACAATTTTATTTAAATATGACTTTGACCAGCCTAGATACGATTTGGATTATGTTTAAAAAAAGGTTTTGTTTTATATTTACCCAAACTGTGAAGTGATTCAAATCGTAACAGTCATACAACTCCCAGCCGGTCAATTTGTTGTGGTCAGTCGACCCTGTTCTATTTTGAATTGGAATGACAATGTATTTTCAGTTACGAATGGATTTGCAAAACAAAAATGATCATGCCCAGGATGATGAATTGTTCTATAATTGGCTCAGACCCAATTTTATTTGATTTCTGTCCAGCTTATGGTTATCAATGTTGTTGGATATTGACTATGTTACACCCAACAATCAAAATCCATGGTGATTTTTGGTCAATACTGTTACACCGGTTTTGTTTAGACTATATCGTAACAGCCGTCCCATATTTGATTACAACAAGATGAATCTTATGCATAATCTCTACAACTCGCCTATCTTTACTATTGATTGAAACGACATAAGCTTTATGAATATTGTTACAACTGTAACAAATCTATTTTGTGTTCAATTGATATCGAGTATAATTATGCTGTGGAAAATCATATCTTATATGATTCTGATTCTGATTGTATTGATTACTATTCTAGTCGATTATGGTTTTATTGATTACAATTACATCGTATCTCATATGACTCGAATCACTGCTTAATTTCGTTTGGTACGAAACAGGCCTGTCAAGGTTTGACCATGTTTTATGGTAACTGAAAACAGAGCATTCTTTACTCTGTTTAGATTGCATTTATTTTGATATTGTTTAATTTAAAAGATAATTTCACTTGAATTATTAGTAATTCGTTTTGATGATGAAAAGAAAATTAAATTGGATTTGATTTATTTTAAGATTTTATTTGATTGCTATCTGATCCCATATGCTATTTTAGACTAGCTACAGAATCAGATGATTATGTAGCTAAGTCTGTAGGATCATTTCTTTTGTATTTTGTCACTCAAATATCTTTCTAATTTGATCTTTGTGTTCTATTGCAGGTAAATTCGAATTTGCAGTGGAGTTCATGAGCAGTTAGGAGATATTTAAAAGATTTCACTTGCATTTTATTTTCTTAGTTTAGATGATTTTGGGGATATTTCCCAGATTGTGTAAAATTGTTTGATACTATCCACAAGGAAGTTTTACCTTGTGGACAAACTTATAAATACTTATGATTTTTGTAATAATGATCATCCTCATTCGTGGGAGAACAAGGATACGGAGTTCTGATACAGACTGGAGCAGAATTGATGTTTTGTCATAGCTTTAGCTTCTCAATATATCAACATTTTGTTTCATGTGTTGTATATCAATTTGTTTATGGTTTATGATTACTTTAGCTATCTAAATCAAATGCAAATGATATAATTTTATTACTGTGATTCATATCTTGTTTCTTTCAAATAGATAAAAGACATAACGATTGTTAATTCAGTTTGCGAATGATAGTTTTATCTTCTTCATAAATTGAATTGTTATATATAAGTTTTCTGCATAGTAGGTTTCCCTTATTGCAGGAATTTATCATCAGAAGATTGTTATGATTTTCTTTTATGTCTTGTTTTTCCTGTAAAACACTTCAAGAAGCAGCACAGCCAATCATTTACGAAACTCTTAAGGACTAAATGATGTGAATTTCTTCCTCCAACCAGCTTAAGACGTTATCATACACAGGGCAGGCTTGGAGCGTTTCCAGGTCAATTAGTTTGTTGTTTACTGTTTTTATTAAGTAGTTTAATATAGATAGTAATTTAATTAGATTTATATTAGATTGTTTAATTTCAATAAATATATTAGATTGTTTAATTTCAGTAGTTTTTACTTCTTTTTCATAAAATATAAAAATCAAAAAAGAGATTCTTGGCTGTCTTAGGGCAGAGAACACATGAGTTTTGCAGGTTTTAAATAAATCTGTAGATTGTTTATAATGTATATTTGTGAATAAGTAATATTGTAGCTGATAATTAGATAGTTGATTTGAGTTATTACAATAGTAATTAGTAGATTGTATGTAATAGTTAGAATAGTTATACTCAGTTTTAGTTTAGTTTCAATTTGTTTTATTTAGTTTAGTTTGTTTAGATTACTTAGCTTAGATCAATTCTCTCTTTGGTTTTCTTGAAAGACCTTAGAGTGGCCAACGGAGCCGTTAAACTCGTCAGGGTGGTCCATTCCAAACAGCTTGGGTTATTTAGACAACCCCGGACTGGTTCCACTCTCTCAGTTGACGGACGGTCGATTTCGCCCGTCAACACGTCTCCACTCAAGCTTCAAATGTGATTCAAAAACTCCACTGGAATATGAGATCCATTGATAGAGGTATAAAATGACATCATGGGAGAAAACAAGTACCTCAAGTTGAGGGTTTTCCAAGACATAATATTTTTTGTTATTAATTACCTTTTGTCGTTTCTTGAACATGCTAAACAATTTTTTCTTTACCTACTGCATTCAAATGATGATCATGAGAATCTTGCAATTGTATATCCTCCTCTTAAAGTTGTACATACATATCCTCACTCTATCACTTATTTTAATCAAAATTTTCCATCTGAGCCATGTGATGACCATAACCAAGTTTATGAGCCTCATGAAACCAAGGATGATATTTCACCTCCTGTACTTGATCCAACACCCTCCAAGATTCAACATAGATACAAACCCTTAAAATTACCTCAAATCCTTCATGATTTTCCTCCAAATCACTATAAGTACCTACCGATGTTTGATGGAGAACCTGATGCCATCACAGCTAAAAAACACATCCAATATTTTGAAAATTTTATAGATTTGTTTGAGATTGATCATGATGATGTTTGTATGAGGGCCCTCTCTCACTCCTTGAAAGGAGATACCAAAAAATGGTTTAAACATTTGCAGCCGGAGACAATTAGCTCATGGGAGGAATTGAAGAGTGTTTTTTCGAAGTTTTGGGGAAAGAAGAAATATTTGGATGTACGACTCACAAGTTCTATTCCTTGAGAAGATAGAGCAATGAAACTATTTCTATATTCAATAGAAGTTTTTCCAATATTTATTACAATTTTTCCAAAGGAATTCATCCCACTGAAGCCACTACCATGCTCCATTATACAACAACCCTTCATCCATATTTGTCTATCCTCCTAATGGAAAGAAGACCTAAGTCCTTACAACATATGTTTAATGATGCTTAGGAGATTCAACACAATATCCAAGAATGTGAACAGATTGGAAATGAGGAGTTGGATGCTCAAGAACATGAAAGTGAATATGAACATAAAACAATTGATTGGAGTCTTGAGCATATAGTTAATGAATTCTTTAATGATGGTGATTTTGAAAAGGATTATATTCCACTTATTGAAAGAGAAGGTGTTAATTTAGCTTCTGATCCATCCCATGATAAGCATGGGGTTGATTGTTTTGTATATTCATTTGTAGACAGTAAAGAAGATGAATTTGCAAATTGGTTTGCTGAAGAGCAAGTTGATGTTCCAAGATTTTCCTTGTTATATGGAATTGTAGATGTTGTTGATTTTCCTCTATATGATGAATATGATGATGATTGTGATGTTGACTTCCTGGAACAACCAGTTGCATGTTCTCTATCATTAAATGTTCCTTTTCAATAGTATATTGGGAGCAATCAACTTATATATCATAGTTACAAAGAAGAAAGTACTGAACCAACTGAAGGAAATTATTTACCTTTATGTTTTTCTTCAATTCAATTATTGAAAGAAAATTCTAAGACCATCACTGAAGAAAAGGAATGTGTGTTGATTCCAAATTACACTGATTCACTAGAACAAATTGACAAGGGATTGCAACATTATTCTCATGTGTTCGATGACCCTGTCAATTGTTATGTAGCAGGTCTTGTCAGTTCAAATTTGCAGCCATTGGCCGAAGATGAATCTGAAAATGAGTGTGTTCATCAATCCAAAGAAATTGAAAAATGTGCATATGACAACAGTGAAGAAAATGAAGAAGATTTTGAATCAGATGAAAGAACCTTTCCATTGTTCTTTGCTTCTTTCAAATTGTTGAAGCAGAGTATTTATAATGTTTCAGGTCAGAAACCCTCCAAACATTATGTTGAATCTAAATAAAGAAGTGTACTTGCAAATAAAAACTATATTCCATTATGTTTTTCTTCCTTTGAATTGTTTAAAGAAAATCATGAGAAAATAGAGAAAGATGATCAAATAATTGTTGTTAAAAGTCATTTGCCTTCTCCTGAAATTGATGAAGATATTCAACAAGGTTTCCAAAAAAACAAAATGTTTCAAAGTTGTTTCTCTTCCCCTATGAATGATGTGGTTGTTCAAATTCCAAGGGGCTTAGACATGGATGAGGGTTCTGAAACTAATTCTATGGATATTTCAAGCAGTGAGCAGACAAATGACATAGAATTTCAGGAAAACAACAAAACAATGTATGCCACTGTTCAATCAGAAACATAGAAAGATAATAAAGAGGTAGTTGTTTTCTTTGATTCTTTTGAAGACCATTGTTTTGAAAATGCATCTATGGGAAATATAGAAGGTGAAGTAGTTCATGATGTTCACTTTTCACATTTGCAAGGAGATTATGAGAAAGGATTTATTTCCCTCAATTCATTTGAAAGTCAAAACAACAATCCTCGAGCTAATTTTCTGAAAGTAAATGAAATTAAATCGGAATTGTTTGATGAACAAGAGAATGGCCTTGATACACATAATACATATATCAAAGTTGAAGATGTGAAAGGTTATATGGATGTTTTTGCGGATGAACTTATCGATGCAATTTCATTTGAATTTATTCTCAGAATCGAAGAAGTAGAGAAAGAACAACAAACACTTATGAAGGAGACTTGTCCTTCTGTTTTTGTTCATCAAGAAGAAGTGTTTTCTCATCCGTTTTATGACCCCATGGCATGCTATATTGAGTGTTTTAACAATCAGAATTTACAACTTATGATGAATTGTAAGCTTAGAAATAAATACGAGGGTAAACCAATGTGAGTATTAAATATGGGTTGCTCACCACCAGGGGTTTCATTTCAATCAGCACTATCTTATGGTTCATAAAATTGTTATTTCCAGCAATCTCAATAGATTTTTCAACCTCTTGGTGGAAATCAACTGATTAAATCACATGAAAACAAGAATGCAGTGGAAGGAGTGAAACGTGATTGTTGTCTTGTGCATGTTTTAGAGGATCAATTTTTAGTTTCATTGGAGGCAGTAAATAGTCCCAATGTTTTTAAATTTTTAAGATTTGAATTCATAGGTAAATTCTTGAACAAATTATCAGTTAACAGGATTTAGAGCAAGAATGTGTAAAGAAAACAAACAGTACAAAAAAATCTTTCATGGTCGTATTGGACTATGATTTCACTTGATTGAAGGTTCATTTTAGCAGTTAGGGTAGGTAGGCATGAATAAGCTTGGTGATCAAGCATTTTCAAGTTTAAGTTTTCAAATAATGTGTTCATATTTTAGCATTATACCCAACATCCAGTCTCTAGGTGGGATCATTGTGTAGACTTTGGCTTTCAATGTACACTAGTGTTAGGTCAGAACTGAGTACACACCTTTTTGGGAGAAACTCAATGGATCAGGGACAAGGTCTACAAGTTCTTTGCTACCTCACTGGAAGCATAACATCCCCAGTTGGAGCCCATGTTATCACCATTTAAATTTTGGCATGAAATAGATATTTTAGGGTTTAGTGAGGTGATAAACCGATTTGGAGGTGAGATAAATTTGGGGGAGTGACATAAAATGGCAGAAGAGATTAAAATTGGTAGAGGCGTTAAACAAAGTGGGTTTGAAAGGTCGTAGATCACCATTCACCGAGATCAATGGTTAGGAGAGATTTCATAGTTTGAAATAGCGCGGAGGTTAAAATGTCTAAGTGGGCTTGGAATTTCAACCATGGTTTCCCCACAAGGGCGCGTGGTATCCTTAGATGTATTTCGGGGGGGAAAGAAGGTAAAATCAAAACCACCCTATCACACCCCTCAAATCATGTCTTACATGCCATTGAACGGATCTAATCCGAGGATCACATGTGGAAATGAAACTTGATGGCAGGTCTAATCATCTCGAGACACTTGTTTATGTACCATTTGTCCACGCAGTGCCAAATAAGCGCCACCAAATAAGCGATTTAATACTCATCATTGGAAATTGATGGCCGAACGTGAGAGACCGTTATCCCTGTAAGGATTTTCATTAGTAGACAATGATTAGTATTTGATGGCGACTGTTACTCAAAACATAGGTGAAATTACTCTATTTTGGGTAATTGATGCCTTATTCCAGAACAAGATATCTATAGATCGAAATGCTCGACCAATTCATATGCAGTTGAGGAAAATATGCCCATGTTTTCTGAAAAACTAGAGGGAGCCGAGGATAAATATTCAGTGGTTTTCATAAAGTTGGGGAATATGAAAGAATTATTAAGTAAAAAGAGAGAAAGGCACGCTGCACAAATCCTAATAGAAAAATCTCACACAAAATCTGTTGATGAGCCAGAATCAGGCGAAGAGATTAGGTTGAATCCTATTATGAAGGATTTAATCATTAATGGATATGCAGATGGATACAACACACAAGCTGGCGAGAGAAAAAGGAAAAATCCACAAAAGGAGGAGGCTAAAGCTGGAACAGTCAAATACGTTGAAGAAAACTAGCCTAGCTGGCTTGATACGTTAAAGGAAGAGATTGAAAACCTCAAATAGAACTACAAGCTAAATCAAGTATATTTCAGGGAATTTCGTGATAATGCAAACAAATGGAATTTAGGGTAAAGAACCCAGATATTTCGGTTTCTGTTTATAATTGTTTCCCTATAAAGTAGGAGTTTGGTTTGATAAGTTACTACCTCTGTAACCAATGTCTATTTTTGGAATCTTGGAAAGAATGACCGTTTTTTGGTCTCCTATGTAATTTATCTATATATACTGTTAAAAAGATAAAAGAATGGTTCGACTGGACAGAGAAGGGCTTGCCCTTGCAGCTGGAAAACTTTGTGATTTCTTATGGATTTTAATATAAGCAGAGAAGGTTTTCTTAGATAGCCGAGATTCATCATGGTGTTGATGTTTAGTATGTTTTCATGTATTTCATATTCATGAATGTGTTTTGCTGCTAGTAATAATATTTAGGCAAAAGAAGGAGTTCATCCTGTTGGTGTTCCTTTTCATATTGATTATACTTGTCATGTGTTTATTTGTTTCTAGTTCAGAATTCACCCTTGATTGGTTCTTTGTTTTCGTCAACCAACCTTTATGTTTCTTCTTCTAAAATCTATACCAAGATTTTTGTCCTCTGTTAGACGCATCTTGTCATAGTGGTCTTTTCTTTCTTTCCCACTGCCATCTCATATTACTTATTTGACTCAACACTGCGCCTATTTTTCCTCTGTTCCCTCAGGAATACATAGCTTATAAATCTTCATGAGATTTCAGGAAATGACCCCATTGTCCAATGGCCTTGCTCTCTTGTTGGTCCTGCGACTTTTCAAAAATTACCCTATTGCAAAATCTGACCTCTGTTTGTCCATCACCAAATATTTTTGAGTATTTTCAATAGCCATATACTTAAGAGATCCCTCTTTGGTTGGAAAGGTAAGAATCCAACCTAAAGTTGGTTGAAACAGTTACCTCTGTCGTTTGTTTATCAACTGAACAAATTTACAGAGTGTTAACACTAGGTAAATAATCTTTCATATTATTTCTTATTTTCTTGGTAACACGGTTAATTTTCTAATATTTTGAGGAGTATAATGTAATACAACCCCACTAAGCTCATCATATTTGTCTTGGAATAATTTGTTGCGTAAAGGAATACTAGGATGAGTAAAAGGGTTTACACCCTCCGAGGGTTTTCCTTAGCTAGTCCTACTTTCATTGGGGAGTAAAAGGGACTACACCCCAAAGGAAGTAGCACAACTAGCTCTTTCATTTTTTAAAGACTCCATAACCCAATAGTCAAAGACACCAATCTAATGCATTGGAGAAATAAAATCATTGCATTGGGATATATAAAATTATGAGATATCGAAATTGTTTAAGTTGGAATATTTTATACATGTTATAAGATTTCTTGTGCCCTAAGGGCGTCCTATTTTAGACAAGGATTTCATTATTGTAATAAATTTAATGCTACAACCATTAGGGATGTAAAAAAATTCACTTTATTTCATCATTTACTCAATTTTCAACCATGAAAATTGACTTCTAAACCTATATTATTGATTTTTATATTTTGAACTTGCTATTGTAGCAATTTTTTACTGCAGCCATAAGGATTCCCTATCACTTTGTTGATAACTTCATTTTGAATTCCTAATTTACCATCAAAGTTCATACTTAAGTTTTGGAAAATTATCTATTGTTTTAGTACTTCATTGTCCAATAATTATTTGACAATTTTGATGGTTAAATATGAAGTAACTAGCTATTTCACTTGATGATATATATTTATGTTGACTACTGAAAATAGGGACAACAAGCTTAACTTGCTTGTACATTGGATTGTCTAGTATGTATCTTGTCTTTTCTTGTGTCTCGGGAAGGTACAACCATTTTTCGCAGGCACTCAAACACTTGGTAACCATTAAACACCTCCATAACTCATTTTCAATCCACTCTCCAATTAGCAACTTGACCTATAGGGGCTTCTTCTCATAAGTATCACTTTTCATCTCATTCCCCCCCTAGGGTCACCCCATACTCATTGTGTCGGATTTTTCCTTCACAAAAGTGAGCGAGGTTTTATCCTGAGTGACAATGGATAAGATACGTCACCATTATCACCATCCCATGGATTGGGTTGGGATTTTACCAACCTGAGGTTTATGTGGTAACAATGCCAAACAATATCAGAGTTCACATATATTTTCCATACCTTTTGCACCAAGATGGGTATAAAAGACTCTGAGTGGCATATGGTATGAAAATATCATGGGGATATGCATAGGTACATCCAAAATGAAATGGAGTTTCTGGACATCTCATCATGAGGAGCCTCTTATCGATATGTTGTCAAGATCACATAGAAATTCAAACAACATAACAAGTGGGAATTCAAGTATGAAAATCCACAATAACCAAAGTATGGTAAGGGTGGCCCTAACTCCCAGGCCAAAGGATGGAGCAAGCATGGACAACCCTAGGATGACCATACAAGCCACCAACAAAGAAGGGTAATGGGAATTCAAAGAAGGACACTAGAAAATGGTGTGAGTTCCAAAAAATCCATTGGCACAATATTGATGAATTCCACTCCAAAGAATCATTGTTGGATGAGACAAAATCCCTAGGGTCATATGATGAATCAGACTCTGATTTAGAGCAATAAAAGGGAATATGAATCATTGATGCAGAACCTAGTGTCACCATCGCTACCACAAAAGTCCAGCTAGAGGAATTTTAAGAAGGGGAGAATATTTTCCATTCACATAAGTGGGTGAAGGGATCTCCACTCCATTTCATTGTTGATAGTGGTATCCATAATAAATTGATCTCAACATAGGTTTTCAAAAGGTTTAACTTGAAAACGATGCAACATCCTCAACCATACACCATTGGTTGGCTCATCCAAGGATGGGACAACCGCGTCAACCAACAATGTCTCCTACACTATGACATCAAACCCTTCAAAGACGAGGTATTGTGTGATGTTTTCCCACTTGAATTTTGTGATGTTTTTATAGGACAACCATATATGTGGAAGTGTCATGTTGTTTATGAATCTAGGCCACATAGTGTCATTATTACTCTGGGAGATCAACTCTATAGGGTATTAGAGGCAGTCCTGAATACTACGGTATCTTTGATCTCTGCAAAGCAGTGTAGAAAGCTGGTTTCTCAGATCATGATATTTTTCCTCTGTATTTTTTTATCGGAAGGTGAATGGAAGGTCACATAAACCGCTAAAACCTTTGCATGGGGTATCTTTTCCCAGTAGCAATAGGTGGACATAATAGTCGAGGATTACAAAGACATATTTGTCTTGCTTACTGGGTTCCTATGCACTGTCATGTAAATAAATCAATTTCTATGACACATGATGCTCCTCTACCTAATGACCTTGTATACATGAGTTATCTTATGGAGAATGAAGAAACCAAACTCTAGATCCAAGAGATAATTCTGAAGGGCCACATCAGACCAAGATCCTCATCTTGCAAGAGCCCAATTGTTCTAGTACAGAAGAAGGACGAGACATGGTGAATTTGTATTGATTACAGAGCCTTGAACAAGATCACATTCAAGAACTGATACCCAATTCCTCGGATTGATGATCTTCTCGATCAAATCAAGGAAGCCAAGTTTTTTAATAAGATTGATATGAAGTCAGGTTACCACCATGTGGTGATTGAGAAAACTAATGTGTGGAAGAAAACCTTCAAGTCCAAAGAAGGCCTCTTTGAGTGGTTGGTCATGCCTTTCATCTTGAGTAATTCCCCAACCACATTCATGTAGATGATGGATGATATATTACAACCATTCACAAACTTCTTTGTGGTTGTATAATTGGATGACATCCTCATCTTCAACAAAAATTGGGAGGAACATTTGGAGCATATTCAATAGGTATTAGGAACCCTGCAACAACACAAGTTATATGCCAATATGGAGAAGTGTTCCTTCGACATGAAAAGAATCCAATATTTTGGATATGTCATGGATGAGTAGGCTGTACATGTGGATCCAACCAAGATCCAAGTCATACATTATTGGCCAGCCCTGAAAACAATGACCAAGCTCTGCAACTTCTTGGGCATTACTAACTTTTACTGGTGGTTTGTGTTAGGGTTCTCTCATATCAATTGGGCTCTAAGACAGGTAAATGAGGGTGGCGTGAAGGCCAATTTTGTGTGGTCCACACCCCCCAAAAAATAATTTGATGATCTTAAATCCCGTCTCTTCTCAGCACCAGTCCTCATTATTTCATACCTGGAAGGACCATTTAAGATTGAGACAGATGCTTCAGATTATGCTATCGATGCAGTCCTCACTCAACATGGGCATCTGGTAGCCTATCAAAGTGAAAATGTATCTGATGTTGTTTGAAGATACCCCACATGTGAAAAAGATATGTACTCCATTGTGCAAGCATGTTGAAAATGGAATAATTACATTATGGGAAAGTAAATGATCATCCACACTGATCACATGCCTCTGCAATTCATGTAGACACAAGGAAAGTTATAAAATGACCACCATCATAAGTGATCCACATACCTGCATCAATTCCACTTGAATATCAAGTACAAGAAGGGTAGCACCAACCATGTTGTATATTTCCTCAGTCGACCCCCAGTGGCAACGCTAACCACAATTCTTAACTCTTGTGGACATGAGACATTTGGATGGCCACGATTATTCAATAATGACTCTAACTTTTCTACTGTATATTAAAAAATGAGCATAGGAAAAATAGTTCCCAAATTTCATCTCCAGGATGGATTATTATGCCATATGAGCCATCTCTATGTTCCTTCAAGCAAGCATGTAAAATTGATCTGAGAAGCTCATTACAGTTGGGAAATGAGACATTTTGGTGTAGAAAAGAAAGTGGAAGTACTGCATGATACATTTTATTAGTTGAGGCTTTGACAATATGTTCACAAGTACATCAGATCCTACATTACCTACATCATTGCCAAGCCCACCATCAAGAAACATGGGCTATATACCCCTCTTCCTATTTTGGATAGGCCTTGGGAGTCCATCTCCATGGAAAACATGTCCACTCTGCCTTCAACCAAGCATGGGAATGACTGTGTATTCTTGGTCATTGATTGATTCTCTAAGATGACAATTTTGGCACCTTGCAAGAAGAGCATCACAACCGAGGCCACCACCAAGCTCTTCTTCACACATGTTTGGGTTCATTTTTGGATAACACAAATATTATCTCTGATCAATACAATAGGTTCCTATGGACCTTTTGGTCTAGACTATGGTCGATGATGGACACTAAGCTAACCAATTCGACTACCTTCCACCCACAGATTGATGGAAAAACATAGGTAGTCAACAAGATGATTATCCATATCCACTGATGGAAAAACATAGGTAGTCAATAGGATGATTTTCCATATCCTTCAAATGTGTAATTCCAAAAATCTATGCACATGGGATAAAAGCATTCCTTATATTCAACATAGATAAAATAGATCCCTCCAAAACTCTATTGGCCACAACCCTTTTCAGGTGTGCTTTGGGTTCCAACTATTGCCCCCCATTGACATAGCTCTTCCCATTGCAACCACACAGGAAGATTCATCCCATGCTTAGACAAAGTTTTTTTGGGAAGAAACATTTGTTGAGCCCATCCAACACATCCAATAACAAGTTCATGTTATTGTGCAGAAAGCCAATGCCAAGTATAAATAGCACCACGATCAACATCGGGTACCACACAAATTTCAGGTGGGAGATAAAGTATGGTTTCATTTGCATAAAGAGCACCACAAAGGACCCCATTGGAAGTTACACCCACTCCGATATGGACCTTACACCATGACCAAGGATGTGGGTGAGAATGATTTAGAATGAAGTATTCCTCCATTCCTTGGCTTGCACCTGGTATTTAATGTGGAATTGCTTCGACAATATTTTTCACCTCTCCTAGACACTTCAGTTGCATCCAAGTAGTTGGCCACTACAAAAGTCAAACATTCCTAAATCAAACAAGCGATAGTTGATTGGATCATGGACACCAAGACAAAGGACACCCACCAACAAAATATCAAACTCTATCGAGTTGTCAAAGTAGGGTAGTTTCTTAATCAGGGAAATTGGCTCACCAGGAGTCAAGTTTAGCAGAAGTTTCCTCATCTGATGTAGGAACCTGATGTTGACACAATGGAGGCCATTTATTGATAAGGGTGTAGGAATTATCTAGGTGGATATCAGTGGCCACCCACCTATTCTATTGGCTCAAAGACCAATTTTCATTTTAGCAGTATTTTCCTAGCCTTTCGGGTCCTAAACTTTTGGGGCCTTTTTGAGGCTCTATTATCCCCAACTCCTAGGGATAACTAAGGATATTATTTCTCAAGGCCCTCAGGTTGAAAACATGGAATATAGAGAGATATCTTGACCAATAGTGTATAGTTCCACTTACACAGACAAAGACCCACCTCGCCACCACAGTTTCAGGTTCATCACAATGATATGCACCACATGAGCTGGCTTCCGGAAGACATTAGGTCTTGTTCCATAAGTTACAAGAGAATTATCATGGTGGGTTTCATTTCAATATTTTATGAATTTGAGTTTGTTTCAATTAAAACTTCTTTTGTTTATGTAACGTTTTCTTGGAAATTATGCTCTTTTCCCTGTTTCACTTTGGTGATTGACATTGTACCCTAGTAAGTGGGTCACCCTTAGGGATATGTTTATCACTGGGAGGTCCTCTTGACGAGTCATTGTGCCATTCTTGACCATAATTTTCACTTTCCACACTTCATCCCATCATCTCCTTACCTTTTAGTATTTTTGGGTGTATTGACCCAAGAAGGGATTGCCCATCATTTCATGGGGAGAAGGGGATGAAGGCCCAAAGGCTTGTAGTTGGAAAAAGATAAAGGACAATCATGAAGCTTATATATTTTCACCCAGGGATCCATAGGACAATGAAATGTCTCTCATAAGAAACTAATGGGACCTGTGAAAAATAACTAATACAATATGCCAACTAAGGAGGAGAATGTGTGGGCACTATTTTTCATGCTTAGGTAGAAGCCCCACACATTGTTTTCAACATGGGGAAACATGATGTGACCAATATAGAGTCAAGGTGGGAACTGTTTTTCATTCTTATCTAGAATTCCCACCTTTAATTCAACCTAGAAGCATCTTAAAAGAACAAAAGGAAATAAATGGGCTTGGAAAAAAGTTGCATTGAAAATGAAGGTGAAACACACCCTCTACAAAAGCATCCATAAATGAGACACTACGATCCACTGTATGTCATGAAACCCATGCACAAAATTCTTTCCCTTATCCTTGTCACTTCATCCACATGACCTAGAGAGGGGTCCACTTGGGAAACACTCCTAAAATTGAGGTAGGATTCACCCAATAGGTCACTTTGTCAACCCTCCCATACCTAAACTTGGCAAATTGCATAGGGTCTTTGAGAAATTTTGTATTTTCATGAGGTAGATTTTTATGTAGATGATTATATGGATCTTTTATTAATTTTATTTACTCATCATGATGCATTTGATTTGATATCCTTGGAGGTCAAATTCATTTTCTTTGCAAGACCTAGTTGGTGGATAGATTTGGAAGAACAAGCTTAGCTTGGGCTTCCTTGGGTCTTGAATCCCACATGTTGGATGCCATGGACCACATACCAAATGACGATGACAACCTTTGGAGGCCTGAGGAGAAACCTTGGAGGACATAACCCAACACTTTTCTATCTCAATGACCTGATCTTGAGGATAAAACACCACTCTTGATGAGGTTGACGTCACCCTAGGGATAAGGTTGGGGTGGTGGATTTGGTTGACTTGATACTTGACATATTTTGATGGATGAGGATTTGAATTGGAGGATAAAGGAATATTGCATGAGAGGCAGGACCTGGAAGGCCCAATGAATTTAACTTTCCACTCCAACGACTTGAAAAAGTGCTAAAATTGTTGGACACACCTACCACACTTAGAGGGGAGGGTGAATGAGTGTGGGGATCTTTTTCCCAAAACTTTCCTCTTACACAAAAAATCCTTAGTTAGCATTCAACATTTTCTCATTACTCATTGCTGTTATTTATAATCAGTTATATGTGAATACCCATCAACAACATATCATCAACAAATCATATCCACAAGGAACACGAAGAACACAAGATGTATGTACACTTGTTCTTTTTATTATGGAATTCAATCCAGGGGTTTTTCAACAAAAAATGAATAGAGTACAACTCTACAAGAGCACCATATCTATATGCAAGACTCAACTTACATTCTCAACACCAACTGAGATGAGGCAACAATCCTCAACATATATCAATCTGTCAACATAAACAAGTGCATCAACCATGCACCAACCTGTGCCAAACAACCTGTAATCAACCTGTACCATAAACAAGTGCATCCAACCCTGTACCAAGTATATACCAATCATGTTTCAACTAATCATAAAAAAATACTAATCAATATGTACCAAAATCATCAACTATACACCTCATGTATGTGCCAACTCATCAACTGCTTGTCTCAACCATGACTAGTTTTGGATTAGTCAACAACCCCAACTTGAAATAATCATAACTTTGTACCTATAATGAATAAAGATATGAAACATATACAAAATGTTATTTATTGTGTTTTATGCAATTCCTTTAGGTGGCACTACTTGGAACCTCTCATAAAAGGATTTATATAAAACATTTCATACCTTGCTGAATTCTGGCTTATTCTAGAGAGTGAACTTGTAGAGAGTGCCCCGCACAAAATGTTCATTGAATTGCTCTAAAATGGTTACAAAACATACTAAATACTGTACCCTAACCAACACATTTTCTATCACTGAATGTGGATATTTTATGAAGCAATTATGACGTTTTTACCCGAAACACTTGTTTTTGACTAGTTTCAAGACTAGCCACAAACCCTATTTTCCATGGAGTGTAACTCCCAAAATACAAAGACCCACAAGATGAATTTTTTACCATGGATACTTGGGTATGTTTTCTCAATGGCATAGAAATTTAATGGTCTGAATCATTATTGAAAAAACTTTATAGAGAAAATGGTGAGATGACCTGTAAATAACATACCTTAGAAAGCATCATCAAAAGAATTTACCTTCCCTTCAATTCCAACCCTCTTTTCTTCACCTTCCTTCTGAAATTCATCTTATATATCCTTGGTTAACTCAATCACCTATAGATATTCAATATTCTCAAGTGTTCCACACCAAAAATGCTCACGAATCTCTGACAAGAAGCTCTCCATCAATAATCCAAAATATATTCTCACAAGAAGCTCTCCATTGATCCACAAAAATGATGATCTACAAGAAACCATTGCTATCATATTTATACTTTCATCCTCTAGTTCACTTAACCCATTTTTAGGTCACTTAACCCATTTCTAGGTCACTTAACCTATTTTCCTTAATTTAGGGTTAACCATTTTCCAATATAAATTTCTCCAATATTTTATCATTTAATAATTCCTTCTTGATTTTGTCACCTTACTTTATCATTTCTTGATTTTGTCACTTCTGTTGATTATTTAAATAATCCACCTTGACTTTGTCACCTTACTTTATCATTTAAATAATGATTTCTTCTTTTAGGTCACTGAACCCATTTCTAGGTCACTTAACCTATTTTCCTTATTTTTATGGTTAACCACTTTCCATAAACAAAAGGTTCTCCAATACTTTATCATTTAAATATTCCTTCTTGATTTTCTCACCTTATTTTATCATTTCTTGATTTTTTCACTTCTCTTTATTATTTAAATAACCCACCTTGAATTTGTCACTTTACTTTATCATTTAAATAATGATTTATTCTTTTAGGTCACTTTGACTTCTTTGACCTTGGGGGCTTCAAGCCTTCATGTGGGGGTCCTTCATCTTCG
>ML843567.1:63023-79765 GCA_009831015.1 Picea engelmannii
ATCCTTCACATATTCCTACACATGATAAAGATCACACATTTTTGAGATATATGAAAACATGTCAATTTTCTAATATTTAATCACAAATTCCCTTTTAATACTAAAATAAATGATTTGGAAAATAATAAGGTTTAACCCATATTCAATTATGAAAATGGTATCATGAAAGGTTAATGGAGCGATGAAATGTGAAGAATGATGAAGGGAAAGGTGGATGAAAATACGACATTTCTGAGTCCCAAGATACCCCCCAACTGAACTTGTTGCATGTCCTCATGCAACCATGCATGGGTCTTCTCAAGAAATTTTGGCATCTAAACTTTGGCTTTAAGTGATGATAATGAATATTTCCAGGATGAAATTTATATGAGTAACAATTGACATTTTCTTATGGTTGGTTTTTGTGTGACAACCATGAATATAGAGAATGTTGGTTCTTGTGTAAACAACATTCATTTCCTTATTTGTTCTCTTGTTGTTATGATAATAAAATGTTGGTTCTTGTGTACACAACATTCATTTCATTATTTGTTCTATCGCTGTTATGATAATAATTTACCCACTTTCCTGCTGGAATAAGAATACATCACTGATTATAAGAAATCCCTTTTTACATATTTGTGAATCATGCCAATATGTAAATCAATGCTCATGAAGCAAAGTGAAACAGAGTATCGTTGGAAGAAAAAAATGTTGGTAAATGGTAAAGGAGACGGAAAATGGAATGGTGGTGGAAAAATGGAGTGATGATAGCGAATAAGTTCCCCCCCACACCCCCTCCCCAACTGAATTGGTTGCATGTCCTCATACAACGTGGCATGAGTCATAGAAGTGAAAAGGAAAGGGAGCATGGTGAGGGATTTTTCCAAATTCATTCACTCTAGCATGTAAGGAATTGCATGATTAAAGAGTAGAAAACAACATACCTCCACTTACCCAAAATGTTGATGAACTATGCAATAGGAATATGGCTGATGCAGCTGCTGTAGCATGGAAGATGTCACTACTGCATGATCATGTGAAATGTGAATGCTACTGGAGATGCGACTGTTGTCACTACTGGATGAAAGAGTGTGAAGTGGAGGAATCTGAACTATTGCTGATGAATCATGGAAAAGAAGAAGTATGAAAGTGGAACTATAGTACTCTCATAAAGCTAAAGTCATGCTGCTGTAACTGCTGAGGAGTCATGGAAAAGTGTAGAGTCTTCACCTGCTGCAAAACCTGATTGTACAATTCTAGTCACGCGAATGAATGTGTCAATGTCGAGCATGAAGATAAGTCATTGGATTATCGACCATTGATGAATGTCATTAACCATTGATGTCATTGAGTGCCAAGGTACCCGAGTACATCTTGCAAAGTGAGAATGAATAAGCTGATGTCGAGCCACTTGCAAGATCTGACGATCAAGGGACATTGATGTATTCCCATGATTGTCGGTGAGAGAACTTTCCATTAAGGCATGGAAGCCTCCAGGTACTCAAAAAGAACTCTAGTCTATATCCTAGATAAGGTGTTGAGGTCGATGGGGAAAGACTTGTTGAAAGGTGGGCCTTAAGGAATCCCACATCAGTCAACATGAGTTCTGATAAAATTATTGGTAGGACTATAGGAAAGATCTCAGTAGCAATAGTTTTTATAGCAAGGTAATGTAGTCATGGAAAAGGGAACTGAATGGTTTTATTTGCAAGGCAAAATGAATGGAAAAATAGGAAAGAGATGTGTGTGACTCAGAAAGATGGGCGTGTGCGAAGTCATGAAGGATAAGGAGATGGAAAGTGGACTTCACGACATGAATGACGAATAAGCTTGGAAGGAGAAATGTAAATTTTCATTTCATGGCATAATTGGTTTTATGAAAGATGGCGGTGTAGTGGAAAATGTCATGACATGTGTGATGAAAAATTCAACCCCTTCAAACTTTTAATAAAGAATGCTTTTTTGAATAGTTTTGCAATTCTTGAGAATCACTGTGGCATGGAATGCGAGCATCTTCATTCCTGCAATCAAACTCAATACTAATCCTGCAATGAAAACTTGCGAGATGTTCGAAGAAGAGGATAACGTGCAGAAAGAAGTATAAATGCGACAAATTAAAAATAAAATGCGTTTTTATACCACTTGTCGTGGTTGTTGCACGCATGCTTGTTTCATCGTTGATCACGACGTAAAGTGACTCAAGAAACCAAGTTAGCGTAAAATCATAAAAACATGTTTCGATATTATGTTCAGGAATTAGAGAATGTCCATTTGCATTTTTATTTGTTTTTGCTATTTTGATTTTAAAGTTTTAAGTGTTTTTAATTTTTATAATGTTTTTTTTTTTCAAAAAGATTATTTCTTAGGTTTTGTTTATTATTATTATTGTTGTTGTTATTATTATTATTATTATTATTATTTGTATTACCTAAAACAAAATATAATAAAATTCTTCCTATTTTATCTTTTTTATAATAAAACAAACAAATAATATATCTCTCAAATACCAGATTTATTTCTTTAATTGTCTTTTTAAAAGGCATGAACTGGTTTATTGGGCATGAATTATGGATAGAGTGAGTCAAACCCATTGCCTATTGTGTGCAGTATTAGTTCCGTCATTGATTCTTCCAAAGTGACCGTTGAGTCGACAACGGAACCAGATCCTTAGAACTCATGATTTTCCTGCTTCGTTGACTTGAAAACATGATGTTGATCATCATAAGTTGTAACGGATTCTAGACGCCTTCCATGACCACCTGTAATTAATTCTCATACTATCATTGTCGAGATTACCTATTCACCTTCCAAGGAATAAGATAAGAAAACAGATAGGTTCCTAGGATCTAGTGGATAACATCTATGCCATGCCAATTTTCTATGACATAGGAACCTATCTGTTATCGGCCATGTCAGTTTTCTAATATTTAATCACAAATTCCCTTTTAATACTAAAATAAATGATTTGGAAAATAATAAGGTTTAACCCATATTTAATTATGAAAATGGTATCATGAAAGGTTAATGGGGTGATGAAATGTGAAGAATGATGAAGGGAAAGGTGGATGAAAATACGACATTTTTGAGTCCCAACAAAGAAGAATTCCATGAAATGCATCATGTTTAATATCCACTTGGAGACACCCTGATTTATGTTCTTGATACACAAATGGTCAATTTCAATAATATAGATGAGCCATCATCTACATACGCTAATATCATTCAGATATGGATCAATCAGGCTTGTGGATTTTCTTTTCGACATGATTTTCTCCCTCTTACCCATCTCCATGAGTTACATTTCATGATTTATTAGATGTCTATTTATGCTCATGATTATTATGTTCTCAACTTATCCATGTTGTATTCCATGACTAAGCATAGGGGGAGATACCTTGATGAAATGATGAACATATGGTTGCATTGGCTGTATGACTTCACTTGACATCACCTATCACCTGATCTTCAGGGCCCCAAGCCACCAAGTAAGTAGTTAGGTCATATTTATTTCCTTTCATTTCCATCTTTATTGCTCATGATGGTTTAGATGCATTTCATATTTCATTTTTCCCTACTTTCATATTGCTTTCATGCTTAGTTTAGAAATTTTTGAAAAAATGAAAAATTTTATTTTCTATATTAGTTTTTATTTTTGAGTTTTGATTTTGATATATATGGACGAAGGGTGATAGCACCACCCTATATTTTATATTTTTATGTTTCAATGTAGGAACAGGTCCACCGAGAGAAGTTGTGGTTCTCATGCACTCTACGACGAGTACATGTCCCTAAGTAGGAGCTAGATGTTATCCCCAACTCCTAGGGATAACTATGGAGATGATGCCTCAAGGCCCTCAGGTTGCAGACATGGAGTATCAAGAGACCACTTGACCAGAAGTTTCCACTTACATAGACAAAGATCCACCTCGCCACCACAGTTCCAGGTTCATCACAATGATATCCACCATATTAGTTGGCTTTCGAAAGACATTCAGTATTGCTCCATGAGGTACAATCCAGGTATCATGGTGAGTCTCATTTCAATATTTGAGGAATTTGAGTTTGTTTCACTTAAACCTACTTTTGATTATGTAACATTTTCTTGGAAATTATGCTCCTTGATTTGTTTCACTTTGGTGATGGAAATTGTGCCCTAGTAAGTGGGTCATCCTTAGGGATAGGTTTTCTACTGACAAGTCCTCTTGATGAGTCATCATGCCATTCCCAACCATACTTGTCACTTTCCACACTTCATTCCCTCATATCCTTACCTTTTTGAATTTTCGGGTGTGCTGACACAAGAAGGGATTGTCCCTCATTTCATGGGAAGAAGGGGTTGAAGGCCCAGAGGCTTGTAGCTGAAAAAATATAAAATCCAATCATGAACCTTATATATGATCTCCCATGGATCCGGAGGACAATGAAATGTATCTCATAAGAAACTAATGGAACCTATGAAAAATAACTAATACAATATGACAACCAAGGAGAAGCTTGTGCGGGCACTAGTTTTCATTTTTAGGTAGAATTCCCACCTTGGTTTCAACCTGGAAACATCTTAAAATAAAAAAAGGAAATAAATTGTCTTGGAAAAAGGTTGCATTGAAAACGAAGGTGCAACACACCCTCTAAAAAGGCACCCATAAATGAGACACTACGATCCCTTGTATGTCATGAACCCCATTCCCAAAAGTCTTTCCCTTATCCATGTCACTTCATTCACATGACCTAGAGAGGGTTCCACTTAGGAAACACTCCTAAACTTGAGGTATGATTCACCCAACAGTTCACTTTGTCAACCCTCCCATACCTAAACTTGGAAAATTACATAGGGTCTTTGAGCACTTGTTTATTTTGATGATGTAGTTTTTTATGTACATGCTTAGATGTCTCTTTTATTGATTTTATCTACCCATCATGATGCATTTGACTTGAGATCCTTGGAGGGCGTATTCTGTAACATAACCAACCACCTTGGTTGGGTCATGTAACTCAAAACAACTCTCTTGTCATCAGCTTTGATACCAATTTGTATCGTACCCAGACATGTGCTGGGCTATGCCACTTAAAGATTTATAAATTATGATACCATATTTGTAATTTTTCCATTACTATCAACCCAAAAATATTTCTCTAATACTAATAAAAAACATATAAATACTTCTGTAAAAGCATGGTTACATACATAATCATAAAAAAATTATACACACAACATAAACAAGACAAACCCATAGAATAAATGCATAATTATTACTACAAAACATGATTTAACACACAATTAACACTTATCTTTTATTAAAAGACACCAACTATGTGCAGACCTTCCACGTTCCTCCCAGCCTTAGACCACACTTTTCATAACTCTCAACAGTGGGCCACCCTCGAGTTGGGCCTAAAAGTAACTTGGGTAAGGGTTCCTAGCCAAGCTAAGTATCTCAGTCAACAAGAAAATCAATCACATATAACTCAGTTACAGGTGAATCAATCACAAGAAACTCCATCATAGATGCCAATTCACACTGACAACCTATAGTCCCTCATTCTGCACATGTATGTCCCACCCCAGGAAGTTTGCCCCTTCTCTACTCAACATTCCTTAGGCTGCCCCACTTACCTTCCAAGGATTTAAAAACATGTTGGACAGGAAGTATCAGATCCTTTTCACTGCATTTTGGCACCTCAGGAAATAATTCCCATCAATTCTCTCACCTGGAGAGAAAGCAATGTCTTACGATCCTAAGAACCTGCCTCTTTAATCCATCTCTCCAAGATAAGAAGTGTACATGTATCTGTGAAAGTAACAACAAAGTATTGATCACAGTAACAATAGGGTTCGATGATAGAACCATTCATCCCCCCCCCGTGCATGATGATCGAATGATCGGAAAAGTGTACTAAGTCCAAACTCTATGGATGCATGTTCCCAACTTGACATTTGTCACATTGACAACCACCTATGATCCAATTTCCCCCTCCCTAATACTTAGGAAGAAATAATATCCATACGTTATACTTTTAAAGAATATTAATATAATAATACTTTGGGTTTAAGCCCCCTTAACTTAACCCCCTTAACCTCAGCTAGTAGAGTTATAGCCTGATCCGGATTATTTTCGGCACGAAATGCGAGAAAAGATATAATAAAGAAATGTACATAGATATATCCGATATCCAATAATATAAAAGAAATGTATCAGAGATTCAACCATGAACACAAAGATACAATAATAAACAATTTTCTATTAATGAGCGAAAATGTACAAAGACTGTAAAAATACAGAGTGAAAGACTCGCTAGAATGGTGGCATCTTATCTTTGACAAGAGATGTGACAGCTACTTGCATTCGCAAGAAGATATTTTTACAATGAGGCTCCAAAGGAATTTTTATCATAAAGAAAACCCAAAACCCTAACCCCGGAAGATAAAAATCCAACAGTTTTGTGGACCCCGTTTTGGGTAGTTTGGTGTATCAACTTATCGGAGGTGTAACTTTGGCATACGATCCATGTTTGGGGTGAACAATATCTCGTTGGAAAGTTATCTTCGAGGAGATTCATTTAGGGGGATGAATTGGAGCCTTCAACTATCATTGAGAAGATTGATTCAAAAAAACCTTCATTTAGGCCCTCAAAATTGCCCCGAAAGTTAAAAAATGCTAAAAATAGTAAATTACCAAAATTGCCAGAAAACTATTTTGAGCCAGTTGGAAAAGGCGGGTGTCCACCAATATCCACCTAGATCAATCCTCCCTCTTTATTAAGAAATGGTCTCCATTGCGTTGAGTTCCCGTGGGGGAGGGAAAAGCGTTTGTTGAATCTGCATATTGATGAGTTGCTTGCCTTGTTGGAGAAGTTGCACTGCTTAGCTTGTTGAAGGTTGTCACGAACCTATTGTTGGTGGGGTTGAATATATTCAACCAGTCAGGCTACTTGAGATGAATGTGTGCAGAAGGAATATTTTTGTTTTCCTGCAATATTGTCTACCTTCTTCTGTTGGAAAAAAGGTGCTTGGTCTGAGGCTGTAGTGGTTGCAATATCCTTATGTTCCCCTTTTGAACAGATTGTGAAGAAGCTAAATTTTGTAGTATGATGTACTACCTTGCGACACTGTTTAGGTGGAATAGTAGTCAAAAATACCTCTGGTATTATGTAGATATGACCCTCCAGAGAAACAATGACATTGCGGGGTCGAGACTCATAAAAAACATGGCATTTCCACATATATGGTTGGCCCAAGAGAACATCACATACATCCAGTGGGGAAACATCACATAATACCTCATCCTTGAAGGGATGGATGTTGTATGACATTAGAAAATTCTGGCTGACACGAATATCTCATCCCTGGCGAAGCCACCTGATGTTTAATGGCTACAGGTGTGGTTTTGTCGACAATCCAAACTGTTTGACGACCTCTGCTGAGATGAGGTTCTTCTGGCTTTTGATATCAACAATAAAATGAATAGGGGTCCCTTTCACCCACATATTTGAATGAAAAAGGCACTCCCCCTCTTAAGGATTTGTTGGTTCTTTTGGTTGAATTGTTGCGGTCATGACAATAGCAGTGGGGTCTGCGTCGATGATCTGTCTTTTACCAGTATTTTGAGAATCTGATTCAGAATTAGGGTTCGCCTCCTTGTCTTTGATCTCAACCACCAATGACTATTTTGAGCGACATTCATCAGTGTTGTGCCCGGGGATTTTTTGGAAATCACACAATTTTTCGGTGTCCTTCGTTTTCTTCCCGTGACCCTTCTTTTCTTGTGTCTTGGATTGGTTTTTGGGAGATTGTTTGTTAGGTCCATATTTATCATACTTTGGTTGTTGCGGATTTGCAAACCTGAACTCCCATTTGTTCTGGTGCTTAAATTTATGCTCGATTTTAACAATATATCAATAAGCAACACTGAGTGATGAGATGTCCAGAAAATCCATTTCAGTTTGGATGTATCTGTGTAGAGCCGCATAGTATTTCAGAACCAAATGTCATTCAAAGTCTTTGATACCCATATTGGTGCACAAGGTATGGAAGGTATTTGTGAACTCTAGAACTTCTTGGCCCCTCTCTTGCCTTAATGTGGTCCATCTCATATATCATTCCTCATAGTTTCCAATAGGATAATAATGTTCCTTTACCACATCCATAAAACAATCCCAAGTGGGATCCACCCCATATATTCCAAACTCTTATGTGGAACATTTATCCCAGTAATTTTCCCACCAATGTTTGACATGGAGGATATATTTAAGGATTGCGAAGGTGATATTTTCCCTATCGAAAAAAATTGTGAACAAAGAAATAACCTTCTAGCAGATTTAACCATTTGTCTAGGGCATCCACATCTATCTGACCTTCAAATACGGGAATACCAAAATTAACATGTACCTTGAAAGGAGAGGTTCTTGCAAAGTGTATGTTTGATTAATATGCACCTATTGCTATCGACAAACATTGAAGGATGTGGGAAAATTTCTCCATCATTTCATCCTTCTATCGCATGAGAGCTTGCTCAAGTAACATATTGATAGAATTGTCTGCTCCATTGTTTTTATTTTCTTCCGCCATGGAGGGTTTCTTGGGTGTGTGAGATATATTTTATTCAATAGAGACAAGCTTGAGACCCAACTTTCTATACTCGACCTTGTCGGGGACATGCACTGAAAAAAAAAGATCAAGAGCAGCTTGCTCTGATACCATTGATCCATATTGTTTTCGTCATGAAATGAGAGCGGAGATATAATAAATAAATTTATAGAGAAATATAGGATATATAATAATATAACAAAAATTTATTAGAGATGAAACCATGAACAAAAAGATACAGTAATACACAATTTTTTATTAATGAGGGAAAATGTACAAAGACTGTAAAAATACAGAGTGAAAGACTAGCTAGAATGGTGGCAGCTTATCTCTGAGAAGAGATGTGAAAGATACTCGCATTCGCAAGAATATGATTTTACAATGAGACTCCAAAGTCCTTTTTATCATAAATAAAATCCAAAACCCTAACCCCGGAAGATGAAAATCTAACAGTTTTGTGGACCCCATTTTGGGTAGTTTGGTGTATCAACTTCCCGGGGGCGTAACTTTGGCATACGATCTCCATTTGGGGCACACGATAGCTCGTTGGAAAGGTGTTGTCGAGGATATTAATTTAGGGGTATCAATTAGAGCCTTCAACTATCATTTAGAATATTGATCCCAAAAAACCTTCATTTAGGCCCTCAAAATGGCCCCGGAAGTTAAAAACTGCTAAAAATAGTAAATTACCAAAATTGCCAGAAAATTGTTTTGAGCTAGTTGGAAAAGATGGGTGGACACCGATATCCACCTAGATCATAGCCCCCCATACTATTTTACATGGTTGGTATGCCGCAGTGATGTATTTTCATTATATTTTTATCTAATTGCATTTACATTCTTTGTACAGAAGTACTGATAATTTTGCATCCAGTCTCACCAGCCTAAAAATATAGAGATCATGCACTAAACCAGTGCGCATGGAAATTATGGGATAAAAACACTCTTATTTTAGTGTGACACCCTCACATACTTACACAAGTGCAGATTACAACATGACATATCTATAAAAATGTTCTCTGACCTCCAAAACCTGCGCACTAAGTCTATGTTCATAGAGTCCTACAATATGCACCATCCTGGAAGGATCTTCTTTTAGTGTGCCACCCACACGTGCCTATATAGATGCACATTGTATACTTCAATTTGTTCCTCTTTTATTGCACCATTCCTGTGTACTTACATAGGTGGCGTTGTATACATTAAACTGTGCACTAGATTCCTTTTAAACTACACACACTCCTTGGTATGAGATTCACGCATACTAACTTAATGCACGCAGTACCAAACTAATGATCATGTTTATTCAGATCACCAAATTATAAGTAAATTATAGTTACATTTATATGTACACTTGGGGTTCAGTCTATGGTTATTACAGTCCCCTCCCCCTTATTTATGCATTGTCCTTAGTGCAGTATATTCACATATACAATCAAAATTTCAAAAGTCTTCAAAACAATGTGGGTATTTTTACCGCATAACAACCTCATGCTCCCAAATTTCATCTTCAAGTTTGTACTAGGTCCATTGGACCTTTACTATCCCTATGTCTTGATTATAGATCTCCTTGATCTTTTGATCCAATATGCACACCAGATTCTCTTGAAAACCGTCTTCTTGCTCCACCTGAATCAAATTCCAATTAATGACATGATTAGTAAGAGGTACATATTTTTAAATTAATGACACATGTAATAAATTATGAATATGCATTGATGCAGGAAAGGAAAGCATGTATGCTATAGAACCCAATCCTTTCCAAGATTTCAAATGGCCCACAAAAATGAGTTGCCAACTTTGAGCAATTTCCTAACTTCAGGGAACTTTGTTGGCCTTTGATTTCAGGAACACATGGTCACCCACATTAAATTATATATGAGTTCTTCCCTTATCAACAAAGCATTTCTACTTGTCCTAGGAATCCTTTAAATTTTTATTTATTTTAATCATATGCTCCTCCATTTCCCTGAGTATTTCTGGCCCAACCACTGCGTGGTCTGCTGGGTTGTCCCAACTCACTGGTGTGTTGCACTTTCTTCCATAAAGTGTCTCAAATGGGATCATATTCAAAGATTCTCGGTACCCATTGTTGTAATCAAATTCTAACAAGTGCAAATAATCCTCCCATTTTGATGGTTTATCCATCACATACATCCTTAGCATATCTTCTATTACCTGATTCACCCTTTCTCTCTACGCATCCGACTCTAGATGATAAGCTTTGCTAAAATGAAGATTTGTTCCAAATCCATTGTATAATCCTTTCCAAAAACTTGATGTAAATTTTGGATCTCTGTCAGACACAATTGTCTTGGGAATTCCATGTAATCGAGTTATTTCTCTCAAATAAATATCATCTAGGTTAGTTACCTTGTGAGTATGCTTTAATGAATAAAATGGGCAGATTTAGTAAGCTTTTCCACCACCACCACCATGATGGAATCATGTTGCTTGGTTGTTCTGGGTAGCTTGGTGATGAAATCCATTGTTACAACTTCCCACTTCCACAGTGGAATAGGAAATGGATGTAGAAAACTAGTTGGGTGTCTATATTCATCCTTAACCTTTTGGCATGCCAAACACTTGGCAATAAAATCAACAATTTCTTTCTTCATGCCTGACCAATAATATTGTCTCTTGAAAACTGCAATAGTTTTTTTGGTATCCTAGGTGTCCAACATAAGGCACATTATTCATTTCTCCCAGTATCATATTTTCAATTCCCGAGAATTTGGCACATAAATTATTCCCCTGTGCATGAGGATTTCATCATTTTCCAGCTTATATTCTTCAACTTTCTTTTGTAAATTACCTTGCTGAAGTTTTTCCTTTAACTCCATGTATTTATGATCTGAATTTGTAGCCTCTAGAATTCTGTGTTTCAAATCTGATTGGTACATGCTAATGGTTGTAGCATGCAACTCATGCACCCTCCTACTGAGTGCATCAACTACCTTGTTCTCTTTACCTTTGATATGTCTTATATCAAAATCATATGCACTGAGGAAATCTAACCACCTTCTTTGTCTGGCATTTATATTTGGTTTTCTAAACAAGTATTTCAGACCACTATGTTTTTTCCTGAACTCAAATATTTTTCTCATGAGGTAGTGCCTTCACATATTCAAGGCATGCACTATGGCTTCCAACTCCAAATCATGAGTTGCATAGTTTCTTTTATGCTCATTCAACTTCCTCGATTCATATCACACCACATACCCATTCTGACTAAGGACTCCACCAAGTCCTTGTTTACATGCATCAATGCATACAATGAAGTCTTTATTTGAATCAACAATCCTTACTATTGGAACACTTGTTAAAAAATGTTGCAAGCATTGAAAACGCCTTTCACAATCTGTTTTCCTCTCAAACTTCACACCCTTCTTTTGTAAATAAGTAATTGGGTGTGCAATATTTGAAAATACTTCAATAAATATCCCATAGTAACCTACAAGACCCATAAATGATCTCACCTCCGAGACATTCATTGGTGTTGGCCATCCATTCTTTTATCATTGTAATCCCTGGAAGTGATGATTGATGCTATGCAATTCATTTTGTTGGTTTCAATCCCATTTCTTCACCCCTGTGAGCATCACCCAATGCAATGAGTGCTAAGTGGACTATTCAAATCATGAGAAGTATTGGTCAGTTGTGACTAATAATCATGGATATGGGTCATAGATTAATGACTTACACTACGCAGTTAATCCCAAAAATAATACCTTTATCTTTTCTGGATCTACTTCTATCCCTTCCTCTGAAATTATATGGCCCAAATAATGAATTTTCTTCTAATAGAATGATCACTTGCTCAATTTGGCATACAACTTATGCCCCCTCAAAACCTGTAACACCATTCTCAAGTGTTTCTCATGCTCCTCTTCGGACTTATAATATATCAAAATGTCATCCAAGAAGACAATGAAAAACGTATCCAAGTAATTCATGAATATACCATTCATGAGACACATGAAGACAGCTAGTGCATTGATTATTCCAAATGGCACCACTGTGAACTCATAATGGCCATATCATGTTCTGAAGGTAGTCTTATTGATGTCTTCTTCTTTAATTCTTACCTGATGATAGCCTGACCTGAGATCATTCTTGGAGAATATTTTTTCATCTTTCAACTGATCAAATAGGGCATCTATCCTTGGTAAAGGATACTTGTTCTTCACAGTTACCTTGTTCAACTTCCTGAACTCAATGAAAAGTCTCAAAGTTCCATCCTTTTAATTCACAAATAATACTAGGGCACCCCAAGGTGATACACTTGGGCATATATACCCCTTCTTTAGAAGTTCTTCAAGTTGAATTTGTAATTCCTTGGTGTGCTCATCTTGTAAGGGATATTAGATACTGGAGTTGGTTCAGGCATTAGATTGATGGAGAAATCAATATCCATTTTAGGTGGCGATCCTAGTATTTCTTTAAATACATCCTCAAAATCCTTTAGGACTATATAATATTCAATATTTGGCACCTTAACTTTAGGTGTCTCTTCCATGTGCACTGCAAATATTTGACACCCTCTCCTGTAACTCTTCTTCAACTGTAAGGCTGAAATTTATCTCACAATTACTGCCCTAGGAATTCCTTGTACTGTCCTTAAGTTTCCTTCCTCATCCAAGCAAGAAAATTCCTTATTTTAATAGTCTAGGACAACATGATTTTGTTCCAACCAATGCATAACAATTAGGCATTCATAGGAACATATAGGTATGATCTTCAAATATTCCCTCGTGTTCATTCCATTCATGTTCATCGAACATGCCTTAACCATATCATTAATTTTTCTTTTAGCTTATGTAGCTAGTTGCACCATCCAAGGTTTTCCAAGTTTTATTCTTGGAAATTGAAATATTTACACCATCTTAGGATCTAGATAACTATGAATAGCTCCTGAATTAATTAAAATAACAATGGGATGGTTATTTATCTTACCTCCCACTTCAATCATATGTGACTTAAACTTATCTTTCTTATTGTCCATAGCTGCATAAATCCTAGGTACATTTCTGCCCATGCCCTCCATTGTTTCAACTTGTTGTACATTGTGAAAAATCCTCACTTTCTCACTTCTATGAGGGTACTATTTGTACAAGAGATCTCACTTACAACCCCAACATTGAATATGTGGTTGTATTGGTCTTTGTGCAGATGTCTCTGTCATTCTAGATTCTTTCAAAGTTGTTTGTCCCTAAGAGTTATTTCTGAAGAAGGGTGGCTTAGTCCCCTTGTTCCTCTATCCCATATTGCTTTTCTTTTTGTCTTCCCAAGATTTTTGGTAAGTTTCTCTCCCTTTATGCTGATCATAAAGGCACTTAGCCTTTATTATAGTTTCTTCCAATGTTTTTGGATCATCGTATTGTATTATGACACTGATAAATGATGAAAACCCACTCAAATATCTATGAATATTAAATTGTTCATCCTTGATGAAGAAACATATTTCAACAGATCTAAAAACCTCCTTTCATACTCATCTATGGTCATACTCCCAAGCTTGAGTTCAAAGAATTCCTTCATTTTCTTACCACAATATCTCTTAGTCAAGTATTTCCTTTGAAAATACCTCTTGAATTCTCTCCAAGTCACCTTGTTCTCATCAATGTGTTGTACCCTCATAAATTGATCCCACCACATTGATGATTTTCCCTTGAGATGATAAATAAAAATTCTACCTTCTATCTATGAAGAGTAATTATGCAACTGAAAATACTTTCTCATGTTGAGAAGCCATGTCTCTACTTCTTCATCCTTCGTGTGTTCACCATCAAAAGTAGCAGGATTGATTTTTTTCATTTCCCCCTATAGCTCATCCACCACAGACCTCTTCTTATGTTTCCTAAAAGTACTTGAACTATTGTGCGCTCTCCTAGTGTAATGCCTTGGAGAGTGATGGTGTTGTCTGTTGACACTTTTTGTTCTCCTTCTCTTATCATGAGACTTATAGATTCCTAATATGCTTGACTCAGTCTTCATATCCATGTTATTCTCTATTATATCCAAGATCTACATTAAATTGATGTTGAAATATTCATGCTTCTCTTTGGATTTCATAAGCCTCTCATGATCAGCTTTGTAACTCAGGATATCTGTTTGAAAACCTTTTATGGTCTCTACCAAGTTCATGCTTTCTTCCTTACCTTCTCCATGTCCATTGGAATTTGTACCTTCATTACCCATATGGACATACATTCCTATGATCTCTTCTTCATGGCTGTAAACTTATTGCACATCTTCCATGATTCTAAAATTTTGTTGATCCTATTATGATGTAATTGTTGTTAATTATGCAAAATGTGCAGCTAACAAAATTTGTTACGCTAAACATTTTTTAAAAAATCATGAAATTATGTACAGTTTTGTTTCCATATTGCATCATAATTATTTATTTTCTTGGGAAGATTAACTACCCAATAAATTTTGCGTGCACTACTTCTCAGTTATAAATCCATAATTAGCATGCGCTAGTTTTTTTTCCCACATGACGCTAGAATGCAATGCATGCACCGCTCCCTATATCCAAGATGAATACTTTTTTGTTGCGCGCCAATGTCTAATGAGCATAAATTTTGTGTTTCTTGTCAATACTTTGTGTGCACTGCAAGAACCACACCACACAAGACCAAGGTTTACTGTGCTCACCCACACGCCAATACTCTTTTGAGAAAAAAATGTGTGTCACACGCCAAGAATCTACTCACACTGCAAGAACCACACCAGACAACACCAATGTTTACTGTGTTCACACTGCGTGCTAATACTCCCTCTGCACCAATTTTCTATCATGCACCAATATCTACCGAGCACAATTTTTTTGTCACACACCAATACTCTGCATGAAATGAAACCACCACACCACACAACGCCAAGATTTATTGTGTTCACATCACACACAATACTTATAATTTCGTGTGGCATGAAAATTCAACATGCATGCACTACATACCAACATTGAGCATGCACCAATAAATTCGTAATGTGCTCTGTCAGCACTCCAAGCACATACCTTGCACACCACATTATTAATCGTGCACAACAAAATATGCACCTTGTGATGCCAAACTTTAGTGTGCTTTTCTGCGCTCCCAAATTATGCACATGCCACCATCTATACGTGGTGCAGTGTCAAAATTTAGTGTACATATCCTATGCACCCTTATTTTCTGTGCAACATAAAATGTTTAGTGTGCACACTTGTGCAACATTATTTTTCTGCATCACTATCTCTGCATAGTGTAGAACCCAATTTTAATGTGCACTTCTATGCACCTTTATCTTTCCGTGCATCATTGCTACTTAGCATGCAAAATATTTTGGACATTTAACTAATGTTTCCATAATTTCGATGCAGAATTGGGGATTTTTCCCAATTTTCATCGAAATTATATCATGGAAATTCTGTAATCATGAAATTTTCTCAATTTCACTCCAATGTACCCAATTTCAACCTCTACAACCACAATTTTGTGTGTGCACTACTGGTTGATATTTTTGTCCTGAGTTTTCCAGTTCCTTCACGAATTGAGAATTTTATTCAACAATTCCACTCAATCTATCGTGGCTTCGATGTATCTTCAAATTTTGCCAATTCCTGTCTGAATTTTCTTAAATAGGGATTAAAATTAAGGATATCTAATCACTTAAACAATTTTCCCCATATTCTCTATGAATTTAACAACAAAAATTGGGGCTCTTACCCAATTCCACTCCATTACTTCTAATTTTTGTCATGGACACACTGTAACTTGAAATTTAGCCTCTCCAAATTCAATTATCTATGAAAATTTACTTTAGCATTATGATAACTAGGTCCATCTAGGCTCAGTGTTGAAAAATGGTCTCTGATACCAATTTGTAGCATAACCATCCACCCTGGCTGGGCCACATCACTCAAAACAACTCTCTTGTCATCAACTCTGTACCAATTTGTATTGTACCTAGACACTTGGTGGGATATTCCACTTAAAACTTTGTAAATTCTGATACCATATTTGTAATGCTTGCATTACCATCAACCCAACAATATTGATCTGACACTAATTAAAAACATATAAATACTTCTGCAAAAAAATGGTTACATACATAATTGTTGGGCCCCTGATATGATTTATTTAATGATGTTAATTAGATCCTTTTTGGCCGAATATGTATATGC
>ML843568.1:0-19084 GCA_009831015.1 Picea engelmannii
GTAGCCCCACACTGGGGTGAACCACATATATCTTGTGTCTCTAATGTGCTTTGTGTTATGTGTGTTTGTCATTTATCTTCTTAGTGCTATGTTATTATGTATGATGAATAGATCTGATAATGCTTAGTTCTTACTTGTGCTTTATGAATGAATTCTATATCTAACTCATTGCTATGTGCTAAGTGGTTGAAGTACTTAATCTTTATTGTTATTGCATCGATCTATTTTAGGGTTTGGTTTGCGATGTTATTGAAGCTAATGAGTTAATTCATATCATATTATAAGTGTTATTAAAGTACTTGTGAAGTATTGTAATCATAGATCTATGTCCCATATTGGTTATAGACACTTGATTCCTGTAACCCCACCAGCCTCTACCTCGGGTGAGACTTCGCCTACCTCGCAATTGTTGTCGAAAGGACCAGTAGTTAGGGTTTTGTTGGTGTGTTTTTGAAGTATTGATCCCTAGGTTTTCCCCTGTGCCAACAAATGGTTTTGTTGTGGGGACGTGAAACTATGATTGTTGGGAACTAAAGTAAAGAGAAGAAAATCTCTGTGCATAGATCTATTGTTGTAGTTCACAGTACTCTACTTGACTTGCGAAGCTCTGTTCTAAGAGAGAAACCCGATATGAGGTAATATCTTGAAAGAGGTTAAGATTTGTGATTTTATAAGAGTAAGATAAGAAAAAGTTTTTGTTTCAAAAGCATGAATTTAGGTATGTTTAATAGATTATGTCATAGTCTGAAATCTAGGGCGCAACAGGAAGAAAAAGTTGATCTAATTAAAGCTAATATAAATGAAGAAATATATGTTATTCCTATGCATATAAATAATTTTTGGACTAATAAGTGGATGCAAACCTAGAAAGTTTTTTTGCAAATTGCATGTCCAACACTGTGATCCTAGTGCATTGTATAGGAGAAGCTGGGGAACATACAAGAGGAAGAGAGGATTGACACTATGTTATAAATGCATAAGACTAAGACATCTTCCTAAGGAATGCCCTGGTATAGGTCCTATTTGCCTTTGTTGTAAAATTGTTGGTCATGAAGTTGAGGATTGCCCAAGGATGATCGCTAAGGTTGAAAAAATGAACATGAGTCAAGAGAATAAGAGCATGTTAGAGAATTAGAAAGAGAAAGGATCAGAGGAAGCTCAGAATACATTAGTACAGTTAAAAGAATCAATGAATGTTCACAAATATGTTAGTTTACCAGAGATCATGAAAGAAAAACAATGCATAGGTACAAGAATAGGAGACTTCGACATAGACTGTGTCTTGGATGAGGAAACACAAGTGAATATTATGACAGAAAGCACTTGGAAATTTTTTGGAAAGCCTACTATAGTATCTTCATTGGGAAGAATAGGATTATTCAAAGGAAAGATGGTAACCTTATGTGGAATAATTACTAATGTACCTGTTATTAGTCATGGAACATCGACTAAAGAGGAATTTGAAGTCATTAAGTTTGTTGAGAACAATGCCCCTTTCCCTCTTTTGTTAGGAAAGACTAGGATTGAGAAGGATTGGATCAGAAGGAAAGAAGAGGAAGAAGCTACAGAAAAGAAAAAGCAAGAACTAAGGGATTTCATAGCTAGAAAAATAGATCAACTGATAGAAGAATGAGAAGTTAAGTCGAAGCAGTAGAAGGCAAGAGAATTAGCTATCGAAATTGGAAGAGTGCAAGAAGGATCAAAGGACCTATTCATGCAACAATAAAATAAATCCACCCAAGAAGCGATAAGGGAAGGGATATTAACATCAGACCCTTTGAGAATATATCAGTACTACGAAGTCACTATGATAGGAGAAACTAAGAATACGAATGGAAAGAGGAATCCATAAAAAATTAGAGAGAATCAGATCACATGAAAGAAGGAAAGGAAGCTCGGTAAGAATAAATCCAAGTTAGAAAAGATACATGAATTTACAGAGAATACTTCGCAGGAGGAAGGCTTGCAGGCTTTGAACCTCGCCAGAACAACAGGACCGCGTAGAATGGGACTTTGCCTCGACAAAGATATATGACCATTGAAGGTGGCTCGACTGTTACAATGATGCTCCATAATGCCTAGGAACATAATTTATGGGAGGATAGACCTTTGGTGGACGTTGATACCATGCCATAATAGACAGGTTCGCATTAATGGAAGAATTCCTACCCGTTAGAAGAATCTGTTACGACGATCTCTTATTTAACCCGTCAGACGTTGCGTCAGGATCACTTTTCACCATTTGTGATTAAAGTTTCTAAAAGAGAACTAATTGTGTGTCAAGATGTGATTTCATAACCTAGACATCACCATCTTCTTGTTTACCCCTCATGTCTGTTCGCCTACCCCAACTTATTCGTTTAAAAGTGAGAATGTTGGGTGAATAGACTGAGTTAAAGAAGTCCTTCGAAGAGGTTATTAAGAAGTTTATGGCTGACGGAGCTATGTCTGAAGGTGTTCAGGCATCGTCGACTAGGGGAATGTAGGATTCCCCTTCGACTGCATGATGTTCTAGCCATGCTAACCCTGCGACTGAACAACGAAGTAAGCATCATAACGATCTAGCTAATTGAAGCAGATATCGTTGATCTTAAGAGATTATATCCCACCTTTGATTGGTGCAGTTAAGCGCGATAACATCCCATGGGACTATGAGTACACTTTGATCACTGTGTACATCCTGAAGGGGATACACATAGTTGGAAGCCAATTGGGACATATCCCATCCTTGAAGAATAATGACTTTAACCTTGGAGACAGAAAGAACTATCCCATGCTTGCCCCTCATAGATACTTAATGAAGACCACAGGGAAGAAGCCTCACATCATTTCCCAATCGTGGATAAAGGAGCTGGCACAGTCCACTATACTCAACGTGATGAAGATTCCTCATTTTGGCCGACATCGGTAGGTTAACGCTTGCGTTAAACTCCTCTGGTCATGATATCATGGTGGATACGTATGGATTGACAGGAGGATTACATGGATCTGACATTGATCCACCTGATCACAAGATTGAGCATGCAAGCACCCGATCCTCAATAATTCTACCAAGGGAAGGCCTCAGACTTCTCCCTGACACAACACATAAAGGAGGCATACGACGAAGTAGAGAAGGGAAAGAGAGGCTACAAGGTAGCCTCTATCCTTGATGGCATAGTGTTCCTCACTTTCCAACTCATAGCTGGCAAGATCTTCAAAAAGAACCACCCCACACAGGTCATCGGGTTCATGGTGGACCTCGCATGGAAATGCATGGAGGGAATGCAAATGAATTGGGTGAGTTACCTCGTCAAGGAGCTTGAGAAATCCTATCGCGAAGCATAGGATAAAGGATATGAGTTCCACTTATGCTGGCTACTCGTGTTGATTTCATTTTTCACTTGGCAAATTCTTGAGAGAGCAAATTTTCTAGAAATTGAACCATTGGAGCCATTGGCAGCTAGATTTTCTACATTATGGTATACGAATGACATGTCTAAGTAATGGTAGTCGAACGTAGTGTTCCATGCCTACTATCAACAACTGAAGGTTTCCATAGAGTCATTCTCATGCATGCCACCACACACCTTTCACCGGTACATACCAATTGCTAAGTTCCATGCAGATCGACATTTCATATATATCACTACACGTAGGGATGAAATCAAGGAAGAATTCAAGTCATATTACAAGATGATTAACGAAGACATGGAGCATATCACCAAGGAATGGCCAAAGGAGTTCCTTATACCCATTGTAGATGCAGATCTCTCCGACTCTGATATTATAGGAATCCCCTTGGTCACCCGGGTCGAGCATGTCAGACAGACCAGCGTGAAGAAGAAGAAGAAAAAGTAGGAAGTCTAATATGTAGAGACTGATGAAGAAGAAAACACCTATGAAGGAAATGGATCCGGCTCCCTAGGAGGAGGAGGAGACTAAGTAGATGGATAGTGAGGATGGGATGGAGGAGAAAATCAAGGAGAATGTGAAGCTACCTCATCAAAAGATCCACCTGCTGGAACAATAACTCCGCAGAAGAGGAAGGTTTCTTCGCAGAAACCTTTGGCAAGAAAGAATACCCATGCCAGCAAGCCCCAGATGGAGGCCATTATCATAGAAGGTGACATCAAATTGGTCTGAGGAGTGATGGAGGATGATTTTGAGGACATCCTGCAGAGATATGGAGTTAAACAGGATGAACTATATGAAAGGATAGAAAAGGAATTGAGCGAAGTACATGAAGCTATTCATTCGGTATGCGTAGTCTCTACTGTGCCTTCCTTGCCAGAGACTATATATTTGGGGGATGAACCAATCCAAATTCGAACACTTGTAGATGCAACATAGGATCAAATTTAGAAATTTCAAGACGAAAAGGAAAAGGATACAAAATCCCTGAATAAAGAGAAAGAGGAATTCTAAAAAATCCATGAAAAGGCTACAAAATCCCTGAATACTGTGTAACCTCTTATGAAAATGAGAAAGATGAGTTTCAGGTAATGCTCGAGGAAGGCAAGGAAAATATGCCAAGAGAAAAGGACCAATTTCTTGCAGAGCAGACTACAGTCAAAGAAGTGGTGAGCAGAGCACTTTCCTCTGTGCCAGCTTGGCACAGGAGGAACATGAGGTAGTTGAGGTTCAAGTGATGAAGCTCGCTGAGGCCATCCAACAACCTCAAACAAGGGTAACAGAGTTGGATATCCAAGTAGTACCAAGCACTCTACAGGAAGTGCAAGATCAGAGTGAGGAAGCTGCTAAGAGCACATTTGGAAGGATCAGAGCCCTCGCCTCAGAATTAAAACAACTAAGTGACAAAAGTGCATAGACCTACGAACGCCTCACATAAGATCCATAGATTAGGAAGTTGGAAGAACAACTACAGGAGGTGCATCAATAGGCACTGTTAGTATAGGTGTAGATGAAGTTACTCACTGTAGTTGAGAGAATGAAGAGATCACAAGAACAGTGCATGGTACAACAACAAATTACTGCCATCCAAGGTAGGGTAATGGAATTCACGCAGAAGCTGCAACTTGTGCAGGATGAATCCTCCAAGGTGTTCGAAGAAATTGAAGGACAAGGCTCGCAACTAGACTAGGTGGTTGTGATAGTGGAACAATGCCTGGAAGGGCCTTTTACAGAGTATATGATTCAAGAGGTCATTGAGAAGAAGGCTTAGGAAAAGCAGCAAGTCGAGGCTGCTCGAGTGAATCTTGAGGCTGCTCGAGGCCTTTGAAGTAGCGTTTCCCAGACCTCAATGACTCAGGATGAGTCATAAGTGAGTGTTGGGGGCCTGTTGGCCCTTGAACAAGTTTTGAGGAAATATTGGTAAGGAATGACCACTTTTTAGAATTCGACACAGTAATCGAGGAAGGAGCGCCCAGGTGGAGTTGATATCGTGGATCTCACTTGTTTGGTGGGTTTTATGGACCCAACAAGGGGTTCCTAGGGTTTTTGTAAAGGGTTATGGGATGTCGGTCCATGGGTTCTCCCATGTTTAGGCCTTATTGTAAAAGTATAAATAAGAATAATATTGTAAGGATGTGTAGTAGTAGAATCAAAGTCTAAGTGGCTTGCAAGTCTATGTGCAAGTAGTTTTGGGTTTTTTAGTGCAAGATAATGTGTATGTAAGGCTTTGTGCTTGATAGAGAAGTGGGCTTTGTGCAGTGACCTATTTTTGGGAAGGAGAATCTGGCACTCAATGCGCAAATCTCATGTCCTTTGCGAAGCTTAGCTCTATGGCTTAGTGCACAGGAGTTGATGAATGTAACAGATTCAGAAGAATAATAGAGAAGACAAAGCAGTTGGTGGACATATCCTCACATTGGGGTGAACCACCTATATCTCGTGTCTGTGATGTGCTTTGTGCTATGTGTGTTTGTCATTTATCTACTTAGTGCTCTATTATTATGTATGATGAATAGATCTGATAGTGCTCAGTCCTTACTTGTGCTTTATGAATGAATGCCAGATCTAACTCATTGTTATGTGCTAAGTGGTTGAAGTACTTAATCTTTACTGTTACTGCGTCGATCTATTTTAGGGTTTATCCTGCGATGTTAATGAAGATAATGAGTTAATGCATATCATCTTATAAGTGTTATTAAAGTACTTGCGAAGTATTGTAATCACATATCTGTGTCCCAGCTTGTTTACATACACTTGAGTCATGTAACCCCACCTGCCTCTACCTCGAGTGAGACTTCACCTGCTTCACAGGTGTTGCCGAAAGGGTCGGTATTTAGGGTTTTTTTGGTGTGTTGTTGAAGCGTTGAACCCTCGGTCTGCCCCTGTGCCAACACATAGAAAATACCAAAACAAAAATTAATGAAGGTAAATGAAATTATGTGTTTGTACATGATATTTTTAGTTTACCACGTACTCTAGTATGGCAAATATTTTTAGGTTTCACATAATAATTAAACAACATGTAACATGGGATATAAAAAAGTTGCATAAAACTTAAAAACATGTAATGGACCCATGACATAAGTAAATTATTTTAAGAGAATATTTGATACAAATTAAAATATATAGTTACATACCTGATCCAACTCAACATTTGTATCATCCTTCTTCTTTATCTTCTTCTTCATCGAACTCAACATTTGTACCATCATCCAGTTTAAAAACGATGTTGAAAGTATTGACTATATCATCATTATCATCAATGTTATTTTCGAGCATATTTTCATCGACATCATCATCAAGAATTGCATTGTCTCCTATGCTTGATTCATATTCTTCGTCTTCTTCATATGTTGAACCATGATCTTCCGGCTTTGTCTGATCTGGTGCATCTTCTTCTTCTTCAATATCATCTTCTTCATGTACATGAGTATACTTAACTAGCCTTCCTCTTGGATCGTATCTAACAACAAATGACCAATCCCTCTCACCTGGAACCCTTGAGTAAACGACCTATTCACATTAGCTTGGAAAAACATAGTGATCATGTCCTCTTTCAAACACTGTTGTTTTAATCATCGAAAATCCATTGGCATGTTGAATAATAGTTCTCTCCTCATCACATTCATGCATTCGTAACCTATACCATTTGATGTCGAACAAAACTAATTTGAAGGAATTAAACTCACACTCAAGTATATCATTCAAATACCCATAGTATCTATTTTCAGATTCTCGGGGATGTCTGTCACTCCTAGAGGAAACATTAGTGACCTGGAATACTGTAGTTATTCCACTATCAAATATTTTCTTGGTTTCATCAAATATTACGACCATTGCACCACATAACCTTTTGGTATTCCAAATACAATATGCCAAACATGTAAAAGATGCATTTTCAATTAATACACATATTTATATAACTTGGAAAGTATCTGAAAAAGACACACCTGCAGTCACATTAATATAATATAAAATAATTGAATAAAATGGGTGAATTTGCTTGTATGTTCATCTTTCAAACCATATGCTAAATCAATTTCCCTCTATGTAACATTGGCATAATTGTTACGACGATATTCTCTAAGCAATTCAAATAATTGTTTCCATGATAGCCTACCTCCATGATGTTGTTTACATATTTCAATACATACATTCATCCAATCAATATTGGTTGCAATGTATAGATGCACTGCATCCTAATCTTGAGCAACTAAATAAAAAATCACAATTCACCAATATTAAATATTAGTTATAACCATGGAAAATATTAATAATTGATGAAATAATAGATATTAATATATTAATGAGTATGATCATATACACAAAAAACGAAAATTTATATGTATTAATATAAATCTCCATAATTATTAATATATTACCTCTCTTTTTTTTATTCTACCTTTCCCCAACAGGTGCTCCTGATCTTCAATTTTTTTGATGGAGTTCACATTCCAAATGCGATCCACTGCATGTATAGTTGTCATTGCTAATTTACAAAGATACTAACTAATATACACCATGGATTGATATACCATATATCCCTCCACCATAGAACCCTCAGGACATGCTCTTTTTTAAACCAAATCCTTCAATGATTTCAAGTGCCTCTCCACCATCCATATTTACCTTATGTGTAAAGGTCCACACATTTCAATCTCCTTAACTTGGTGTACGAAGTAGTGTTCTTGTGCATTGAAAAATGTTGGAGGTAGATACTTTTTTATTTCACACATTAGCTGAGGAATTTCTCTCTTCTAATACTTTATATAATATTCATGGATTTATTTCAATGACAACCATCTACAGATCATGACACAAGAAAATAACATGTTTCAACATTATAACATAATATATATTACATTACAAGTAAAACACATGTCATTAAGTACAACAACAAATTGAAAGAACATTTTTTATATAAATCACAACTACTTACCTCATGTATTTGCCAAGATCATATATAAATTGTTTGACATTGTTGTCAAAGTCGTTTGGGAGAGATAGTGGCAGAACATACTGTAACAAAAAAATTGAATCGTTATTTGTTTCGACCAAAGTAGACAAAAATATATATATATATATTAAAAGATGTATATGGCCAATATATAAATATGTATACCAAAATTATTACCTTAATGAAGGTATGCCAATCATGTGTTTCTACCCCACCAAATTCACCTTTCTTCGTTAAGATATTATTTATGTTTGAAGAAAAACCTGTGGGAAATTTAATTCTTTGAATGATATATTTTACATCATTGCTTTGTTGCTCTGTTAATAACCATGAAGGTTATTTCGATCTCCATCACTATTTGATTGGATCACACTTCACATTGCATGATTGGCTTCCTGAATGTCAGTACAAATTTTGATAATTTTTTCTTTATCCCTCCTACCATCGATGATTCGCCATAACGTTTTTGTCACATTCTTCCCGATATGCATTGTATCAAACAACTGAGCTATTTTTATCTCCTCATAGTAGGGAAACCTCATGAATTGAGTGGGATAACATTTCATTCCTCGTGGAATCCCATTATTAATACCTTCATGATGGCGACCTTCATGAAGCATAAAAGAAATCACAAGAATTCAAATATAGTAAAATAAATTCAATAATTAAAATAAAAATTCAAAACATTACATATACGATACAGAAAAAAATTGCGTACCTTGATGATTTCTATTATATTCCAAACTCCATAGGTGAGGTGTCATTCTTCATGGTTTTAATCCAGTCTCTTCTTTCCCATTGAAAATATGTTTTTCAGTAGTACGATACCTATGGTTCTTAGGGAGGAGGTGTCTATACTCATCAAACACCACCTTTCCTAAAAAAATTGAATGATGATACTTCATCTTAGGACCACAAATTGGACATGCAAATTTACCCTTTGTTTGAAGACCTGCAACAGATGTATTAATGGCAATTATACGATGGTATTATTTAAAAAACATGCACGATATCTTTAAAAAATTATATAGTATTAAAGTGAAACATAATGCTACATACCACAAAAATGTGTTAGTTTTGGGGCATCATGAATTGTCCATACAAGTATTCCACAGAATTGAAATTTCTTCTCCCCGATTGGTTTACAGATGTCATACATAGTGATGTTGGCCCAAAACTTTAGTAGTTTGTCGATAAAAGGCTCAATATATACATTCATATATTTAACTTGGTACTTACCTAATTGTTTGAAGTTACACATAATTACTACCATGATATGTATATATAAGTAAACAAATAAACAAAATATATTATGCAAAAAATGAAACGAATGAAAATGTTACATTCTAAAACTAATGTAAACAAAAACCTTGAACAATAATTGTCAACATTATGTGCTCTCTCTTTATTGACATCCAAGGAGGAATGTTATTATTGATAACAAAAATAGGCCACACTGAGTAAATATACCTAAGCTCTCCGAATGGATTAACATCGTCCGCTGCCAATGAAATCCTAACATTACGAGGTTCATCTTTGAAATCTGCCCAGTTTTCCTCAATTCCCTAAATGAATAACCATCTACAAGCATTCAAAGAACACCATCTCCACTTATGTTCCATGCATGAACAATCACTGCAAACATGGAATTATGGGAATATGACGAAGAACATTTTGAGGCACTTTTTTTGTTACTTGATTGGTTCGATATCTATTTATAAGACATTGTGGGCATTTTGTTTTTGGTTCATTTTGTCCATAATATATAATATGATCATTAGGACATGTATCTATAGTTTGATACTCCATTCCAATGTCTTTCATAATGGCATGCAAATCTCGATATGTGTGAGGTAAAATATTTGACAATGGTAAAAAAAATTCACCTAACAATCTACAACATAACAAATAACTAGTTAATGTAAAGAATATTAATCATAAATATTGCATTCTTATTTTACACATTAATTAACACTAGAAAAAATAGAAAAAATTCAACATTTATGTATATGAGATGAAGCATATTATATACCTTAGGATCTGTGTCATACAAATGTTCGACAAATGATTCATAACCTTTAAGTTCACCATCAACAATGTAGCAGAGAGAAGATTTTCTCTTGATCCTTTATAAAGTCATTTATTTGTATTTTCTAATAGAGGTTCATCATAAATACATCATTGTCCCCATCCTCATCCGATTGAGAAAAAAAATCTTGGATCATTTGATTTGTCCCATCGTCGTCTTCCATGATATCCTCATTTGCTTCATGTTCCTCAACTTGTACACCATCATTTCTACTACTACTTGGTGCAACATTCTGCATAAAGTTATGGGGAAACTCTAACTTTATAATTATATATATATATATATATATATATAAAGCTAGAGCTTATTGTAAGTCCGTAATGCATGCTGCCATGCATATTATTGTAATCTGAGAGATCAGTTGATTAATACAAAGAAGATTGTTGTGAAGTGATTCCACTTTGATACGAGCCTTGTGTCTGAAGTATATGATTGTGAGAAGTGCAAATGTCCAGTATTAAGTGAAGTGATATGCTTGACTGTGGTCTCCAACAAGTTGTTGTAGGATACGTAAGACATTCGTTGAAGCCAAAGAAAGGCGTGGAGTGCTGCAGAGTCCTTTTCCCATAGTAAGTCAGATCTTTCCATTTAATATATTTGCTTGCCTACAATACTCTAAGTATACTGTCAAAAGTTGCAGTAGTTACATATGGCTTCACAGAATGACAATACTTCTTATGATTTATCTGCTGATGTTAAGTATAAACCATATAAATGGTATAAGCATTTTCTCAGTCAGTCTTCCTCCTCTAAATCTCTATATAATACTAGATTGATAGCTCAGGAATATGAGCCTGATGTTAATTGGAGAATTCCTGAGATAGAACCATCAAAGATCTATGATTTACCTATGTTTAATTTTCGTGCTACTACTCTCATCCGTTATTGTTCTCATAATGTACCACTCTCTCTTGGTCAATCCATTTACCAGATACCTCTTATTCAACAAGCTGATATTGATTAGGGATTAGAGCATGGATATAAATATGTCCATCTGGGACTCATCCAGTTTGGAATCAATACTTTAGTCAGACCTGGTTTAGACACTTCTGTACTAAATTGCATCATTGATTCTAGGCATAATACCTTTTCTGACGCCTTGATATCCGGATTCCAAGCCCCCTTGCATAATGGCCCTGTTTGGTCTTCAGTTGTCCCCGGATATCAAGTTTCACTTACAGATCCCTACATCAATACTTTCCTTCAAGCCTATGTATAGTTTTCTGGTTTTAATATGGCTGAATCTTTTGAAATTTCCCAACTCCATACCACTACCTGTCTTCACTTTGTCTCTACAACTATGCTAGCACTTAATCCCAAATTACTTCAACGCGCTACATATGAAAGCATGGTGGTTGGTCCCAGTAATGTCACCCCTCTTACTTTAGGTTTTGCTAAACTTACTACAGTTGAAGAATGGTCTGCAGAATATGAACCCATCTCTTCCAGGATATCGCCCCCTATGGCTAGAGAATTAAGAATAGAACAAAATCCATCTGGAAGAAATGTCTTAAGAATAGGAAGATCACAGAGCACAAGAAATCAAGAGTTAGAAAGGCAATTGTCCTCCCTTTCAACCAATAGCTCTGATTCAACTCAAAGAAGATCTTCATTCTCTGATAGATCATCTTTTTCTAAATCCCCTATATATAAACCCGCTTTGAATAGATCTGATTTAGATAATAATCTACTGACACACCAGAAAGGTTCTAAGAATTGTTATTACTGTAAAAAGAACATTCCTACACAAGAGAAAACCTCTGAGCCTTATGGAAAAGCTAACATGTCCCATGTACCATCTGCCCCTATGAATTTTAGGACATTCCAGTCAAAAATTGAACATAATGGCCAACATGCAAATTGTCTTGAATGCCAAGATCTAGCCATCCCTATGATAAAAATGATGAATGCCCCTTTGCCAAGGAGCGATAGGGATAAAAAATCTACTCTACCTCATAGAAATCTTGGACTAGGAAATCACACTCCTACATTCAAGAATGATTTAGTAGCTGATCTAGATTTTATAAAATATAGAAAAGTAGATGAAGAACCATCTCAAGATATAGTGAGACTACAAAATTATGCAAACTACCCGTCATTTTGTCTTGCACAAAACATTGATGATATAGCGCAAGACTTGATACATACTAAGACCCATATGAATGGTTTGCATTCATAAATTGATTCTTTAGAAAATAATCAAGAAAAGATGAAGTCTCAACTTGAGAATATTCTTGAGAAACTAGAAATAATTCAGAATGCAGTCTTTAGTCTGAAAGATTCTTTTGAGGAAGAAAATAAAACTCCTTCCCCCATTCAAATTGAAGACATTGAAAGACATGCATCTTTCAAATGGTTTGGTTCTTCAAGTTCTAAAGAAGAACATAAACAACTAACTCTTAAGCAGCTAGCAAAAGAAGTTCCCAATCCAGCTCTAGCAAGAATTGTTGAAGTTCTGGAAATTGCTGTTGAAAAAATAGAGTTAGTAAAAAAGCAATCTTCTAAATTAGAAGATGATATCAAGAAAGCATCACAAGCTAGAATTCCATCTATCAAAGCAATAGATGATGTTGAAAGCTCTACAAGAAATGCACCACGTTCATCACATGATGATGCAGGTGGAAATGTTTTCCAATCTGCTTGGGAAAAGTGGTGTAATGAAAAATATGGTTCATCCAAAAAAGTCCCCTTTGATCTTGCCAACTCTTTTGAACATGCTTCATTCTCAAGAGAAAATATTGAATCTGCACCCATTACAAATCTGAATTGCAGATCAAAAACTGAAATGATGATGATAATCCAGAAATGGCAAGCTTGGGCAAGGACCCAAAACTTGATATTCAAAGATAAGGTAACTTGGAGCGATTTAGCTTTAAGATTAACCTGGGGATTTATTGGAAATTTAGGACTCTAGTGGGATAGAGTTAGAGAAGAAGACAAGCTTAAATTACTAAATAATGATCAACCTATTGAAGAGCTTGTTAAAGCAGTAGTACATGAATTTTATGGCAATATGAAAATTGATTCTAATCATTATGCTGATTTATTTATGAATCAACGGTTATGCCATTTATCACAACTCCCTGAATTCCTCTGTACTATGCAAGATCTATTGTACAAATTAACTGACCCAGAAAATCTAGCATATTTACGAAAGTATTTATCTGCCATGCCTGGCAAAGTACCCGACCTAGTTAGAGATAGACTTGAAGATTTGGATATCGATATATCTCAATTATCTCTAGCAGGATTACATGAGCATATTGTTATGGCTCTGCAAAAGGAATGTCTTCGGAAAAAAAACTAATAAATCTTTAAAGAAACAATTAGGTTTCGACTCTTCTATCTGTGATACATTTGCAGAAACATATCACTTTGGTTGTAATAAAAAATATACAAAGAAAGGATCCTGTAACAAGGATTGTGGTTGTTTTAAATGTAGACCTAAGTCTAAAGGATTTTCTAAGAAATATCCTAAAAGATTCACAAGAAACAGTCATTCTAGAAAGAAATCCTACTTCAAGCGCCGACCCCAGAATTATAAAGCAAAGCAGTCCTCCTGCTTTATCTGTAAAAATCCTGGCCACTGGGCTTCTCAGTGTCCTCTGCGGTCTAAGACTAAATTCCAAAATAAAATTATGGATCTTTTCCAGTTTGGCTATGATCCTTCCGAATGGGAATTAGTTGATAACCATTCAGATGGTGAATACCTATCCCTCGCTGAGGATAGTGACTCCTTTCCAGAAGACAATCACTACAACCAAGATTATGATGCTGAATCATAACTCTCCCAGATAGATGAAACCTTACATTTTCTTGACATAAAAATGATGTCACCCTATATCAACCTCCCTGCTCTTCTCAAACAGAGGTCTGATCTCCAAGCCAAATTGTCCGTTCTTACTCCTGGACAATTCCAGCTCTCCAGACGCTATGCTTCCCAAATTGCTCAACTCTCTGCCCAAATTGCTAAGATCCAATAGCCAAGCATGGTGAATATTCAAAATTACACACCCACAGATGTTGATTTTATCCCGGTACAAAGAAAAGAGTCTAGAGCAAAAAGCATTGCTAATTTTTCAGAACCTATTCAGGAAACTCCATCAGAAGAAGAATCTTTAGACAATACTATATTCAATCTAGAAGAATCAATCAAAGAAAAAGAAGCATTAATTGTTGATTTATGGAAGATCTTAAAGCTACAAAAAGAAGAATTGAACTTTCTCAAGATGAAACGAGATGAACAATTAGAAAGAGAAATGTTCAATGAAGATACAGAAATTGAACCATTTGAGTCTAAGCAAGTGAATGGCTTAGATGAGAGATTGGTTATCCCTGTAAATATAAAAGTCCAAGGATATCTGCAATACACTTTAGATGCACAACTTGATACAGGTGCAATGAATTCTTGTGCTAAGCATGGAGTTGTACCATCATATTATTGGCAGCCAATAGATATCTCATTTAGAGTTGTCAACAAATCTGAAATAAAGATCAAATATATTGCTCCAGATTTCCCTATACTCATACAGGAAGAAAAAGTATCTGTTACACTTTATTGTTATGATACTGGTGCAGATATACTGTTAGGACAATATTTTGTAAATAAGTGTTTACCTTTTGTTATAGGTAGCAACTTTTTACAGATTACAATTTTGGGCAAAACAGTCAAAGTACCCAGCAAGTCTTGTTATCAGAGCTATGACATAGATGTATTACACTTGAGATCAATGTTTTTCATTCACAAGTTCCCGAAGGCAAGTGAAGAGGATACACACTGCTCGACACTTACTAAGACTCAGACTAGACTCTCTCTCAATTTCCGAATGAATAAATAAGAGGGGAAGAGTCTTATTTATACAAATTTTAGTAGGTTACCGGTAGTCATAAAATGGAAACTACCGGTAAACAAAAGATTCCTTCAAGTGGATGGGGCAGCTGAGGACTACAGCTGTTATCTCATCCCTTTGAGGCTCGGCCATATGGGGACCCATACCGAATTTTATGGAATGACTTTAAACAAAAGAAAATATTCACAAATCTACGAATAGACTCTATCACATGATTACAAAGTGGAGTTCTACAGGAACCCACAGAACTGACGGGACACCACTGTCGGACCGTTAGACATGAAAAGAATCAATACATCATTATTACAAAATAGTGAGCACTTGGCCCATCATGCTTCCATACGTTTAACTATGTTGTATTCGGCAATAGAATCAAATGATCCATCACTGTCATAATCGAAATGACTGCTTGGTGGAGAACTATGTTCATTTGAAAATGGTGGTAATCCACTTAAGCATTTGTAAAATGGAGATCCTTTCATGGATGGTATCAATTCATCTTCAAGGACGCATAAGTCACCAAAATACTCACTGGTAACTTTATAATATTGAGGCTGTGGTGGCTCAAACTTTTCAAAATACAACTCACTTCCTTGGAATGATAAGTTAAAAACAAAACATCCTTCATAATGAACAACTTCTTCTATTTCTGCTCTGAACCATTGTTTAAAAGCATCCTTACTGGTTCCAAAGAAATCAATATCTCTGGGACAATAAGTCCAATATAAAATATACAGCCAACCAGACCACCATATAGGCATATCCTTGAATGTGGAGCATTCGAATATTATCCAACAACAACCATCATATTTTACTTGAAGCATTATTTTGCAATAATCTTCATAGGATATACAAGGAGTATACAATAGAATGTATCTCTGTCCTTGCATTGGTCCTCCTGTAACTGATCCTCTTGCCATTGTTTGGCTTTCTCTAAAGTAACCAAAATAAGTTGTACTATGGTTATATTTTTATGTTCAGTTATTAAGGATATTTATACAGGCTCGACTGCTTCTAATATAACAACTTAAACATTTAAAACAGTAACAATATTCACAATCTGTACACACTAGGATCCATTTGAATCCTGGTGGAGGAGCATCCCTTATGCTCAAGGAGGATGAATCCATTTAATGGTTTTATCTTTGTCTTTAGATGAAGCAACTTCTCTATTAAGCAGATCAGCAACACAATTATCTTTACTAGGCTTGTAATGGATTTCAATGTCAAATCTGTCAAGACACAAGCTCCATCGCATGATTCTGTTGGTTCCCTATTCCAACAGACGTTGATTAGACAACATTCCCTTCATATGCTTCAGATCTGTTCTTACAATAAAATGTATAGGTTTTAGAAACAATCTGAATTTCTTAATGCCATTTTTGACAACAAGAATTTCTTTATGTGAAGAAGGGTATCTTGACTCAGTATCACTGAAGCATCCAAAAGTATATATACAAACTTCTTCCAATTTAGGACCATTTTTCTGCAACAATACTGCTGCCCAAGTGTCATTAGAGGCATCGGTTTCTAGTACCAACTGGAAGGTCATATCTGGAAGATGAAGCTTAGGGAAATTTTGGATCTTCTGTTTAATTATTTGCACATCTTGGGTCATTTTATAATTCCATGGTAAGACTTTACTCAATCTTTTCTGCAGTATTCTAACATCCTTTTCTTGATTTTCATAGAATTGTCGGATGTAGTTCAGGAAACCAAGGAACCTTTGTAATTGTTTCTGGTCAAGAATTTCATCAGGGAATTCTGAAAGCTTTTTCAAAATATGATCTTGGAGTTCTACTTCTCCTTTGGATAGTATTAGACAAAGATACTCAATCTTTGTCTGTGCCCAACAAAGCTTAGAACGGCTGAGCACCAATCCATGTTTATACAAGAGGTCATAGACAACCTTCAAATGTTGTACATGAGGTCATAGATAATATTAGGGCTTAACAATGTCTTATGGGATACACTTATTATGTCTTTCCACTTGGTTCTATCTGACGATCATGATAGATCTCAAACCGATCTAACGGTTGAGAGCTCACTTGAATTTCCTCGGCTCTTATTTAATCTCTCTCAATCTATGATTTTACCTTGATCCAATTGTCCATAATGCTACTGCTCCATATCTGACGGTTGATATTTAATCCTTCCTAGTCTTTGACTTCACCTTGATCTAATGATCCTAGATTGTCCTGAACTAAGAATTAACGACTCATGTAACTTGATCATTTACAAAATGATTTCTTCACTCGAAGAAATTTGTCTCTTGTGTTACTTCAAATGCACCATCTCTTCTAAGCTTCGATTAATGTTTGTGCATTCTTTGATGCACTGATATTTAGTCGCTAATTGTCCTGAGCTCTTAATTCCTTGTGCTTCGTTACTCCTTTTGTATGTAGATTCTATACATGCTACCTCTCTTGAGCTTTATGAACATAGGATCAATGTTGATCCTATCGTGATCAACAATGATCATGAATTGCTTCTACCCAAAGGTGATCTACATCTTTCTTTGTTTAATGTACATGTTTGACTCATGTTTCCATCAATGACAACACACAATCAATAATGCCAAGAATCTCCCCCTTTGGCATTGAGGGAAACATATATGTAAAACAAATACTTTTGCTCCCCCTATCACTAATCTCATTTTCAGGTTGGAGGACTGAACCAAATATTGATACCAAATTTGTTTTAGTATTTTTCTCCCCCTTTGACATTAATGACAAAGAGTTAAACTTTTACTACTTTTCTCCCCCTATGAATGTGCCAGTTGTTTATCTCAATCTCTTGGGATTTTGTGTTCAAATAGGTAGTCCTATTGATACCAATTTTTTTAGTGATCAAGTCTTTTAAACCTAATCATATGAATTCCTCATTTGATGACCAAATTAAACACTCCCCCTGAGTATTTTTTTGTTTCATAGGGTTTTATTATCTTCTCCTTTGTCTTAAAGGACAAGGGTGTGAATCTTACTAATATTCTTGATCTATTTATTTATTCTTGTTGATATTATGATCTTTCACAAGAATACCATTGATCGATACCAATTAATTCAATTTCCATTCTTCAACCAATTTAATATCTTATTCATAGTCCTTTGACTCTGCAGAAACCAACTTCAACTTATGTCCCTTAGAAATAAGATTGAATTGGTCCTTTCATCTGTTGTTTGTTAAGTCCTCTTCATAAATTTTTTATTCTTTTGGAAATTCCTTATTGGGTTTAGATCATACCATACTTTAGTAGTATTTTGTAGTACTTACACCAAATCATGTTGTAAAATCCTTCCTCCTTCATTTTATTCATATTTTTTGTTGAGGGAAAATTTAGTAGTTCATGAAAATAACATTAGAAAACTTCCAAGATTTTGAGTGCTCAACTCTTCTGGTTGATATGCTATTGAAGACTCATCACTATTTTATGTAAGTGAAACTTCTTCATTTTCAAGTGCCAGATCATCTTTCTTGCTTTCTATTTCAAATTTTCTTCTCCATACCTTTTTATGAAATATTTTGTTTGTAGAATATTTATTTTCTAGATTTGTTCTTTGAGACTTGTCATTTCTTCTTTTCTTCCAACCTTCATTAGATTTTCTTCTTGACTTGTATGAATTATTTCTCGTGGATTGACTTTTTGATTTTTTGCAGTTTTGGGATTTGTGACCAAACCTATCATAGTTGTAACATCTCATTATATGACAAAACTTTGTTGTGTGGCTAACATAATTGCATCTTCAACATCTCATTGAGTTATTGGACCTTCCTGAATTTTTCTTTTCAGGACTC
>ML843569.1:0-24999 GCA_009831015.1 Picea engelmannii
ATATATAATAAATAAGTAGTTATTTATTATCCAAGGGATGCATCCTTTCATGGATGGTCACCATATGTTCTATATATATGGCACATTCATCATTATAATAAAAATATCATATCATCTAAAATTCAACATAGGAAACTATTACACAAGTAGCATTATGGACCCAAAAGAAGATCAATTTTCTTTTATTTTCTTATCAATTTTAAAGAAGATAAAAAAATTTGCAGTCGACATGACAAAATAAGTGGCTTAAGTGATCCAGCTTAACTAAAAAATAATGACAAAGAAAACGAAAGTTCAGAATTGATAAAATTCAAAATGAAAATCCATTGTACCGACAGAAAAAAAAATAAACACAACTGAAAAAGAAATATATACATAAAGCATTAGAAATATGATCAATCAAGTCTTTCTGGTCCAACATAATGCTTCAAATGTGAATCATTTGAAGTATATGAAAACAATCGCTCTTCCATGTCTTTTAATAAGTATGAATTGTTACCTATGATAGAGGCAATTTTGTAAGGACCCAACAAAATCTTCTAAAATTTGGAATGTTTCCCTTTGTCAACGTGTGTAGAATCCCAAAGAAACACTTTTTAATCAACCTTAAAAATAACATATTTGGCTTTCTTATTGAATTATTTTTTAACAATTTGTTGTCTTTTCCTCATATTGTCCGAAGCATGGTTTCTTTGTTCTTCCAAGGCAAGCAAAGCATTTATTATTTGATAAATGTTTTTCATATTCAATTATTCAGTCTGTAATGCTAATCGAAGAGAGATAAGTTCAAGTTCTATAGGCATAACAACTTCCCGACCATATAAAAGTTAGAATGGGGTATGACCAGTGCTAGAATTCGTAGTGGTCCATTCTTCCCAAAGTGCATATATGAGTAGTGTGTGCCACTGGCGAGGTTTATCATCTATAATTTTCCTTAAAATTTTGACCAAGTTTTTATTAGTGGACTCATCTTTCCCATTTCCTTGTGGATAATAGGTAGAATAAGTAAAATATTTTATGACACATTTACTAAGAAATTGAGTGAATTTTGCAGAAATGAAAGTTGGTCCATTATCTGAAATGATTTTCATAGGAAGACCAAAACGAGAAAATATATTAGATTATAGGAAAGAAATGACCTGCTCATCTTGTGCACGCTTAAGTGGTACAACTTCAGTCCACTTAGTAAATTAATCTGTTGTTGTAAGTATAAAAATATACCTAGCAGAAGATGGAGGATTGATAGGGCCAATGGAATTTAAACCCCATTTAGAAAATGGAAAGTCAGGAAGAATAGGTTGCAGGGGCATGGCAAAAAATTGTTCTTTACTAGCAATTTTTTGGCATTTGTCACAAGCCCTTGTGAATTTAAAAGAATCTCTAAAACTGTAAGGCCAATAACACCCTGTTCTCAAAATCATAAAGGCAATGGATTTCGCTGCAAATTGACCATTGATATGAATGTTTGAATCTATTGATCCATGGATTTCTCTTAATATTTTTTGAGTTGTCGTATCACCTATGTTAGTAAAATTATACATTCATAATTCTGATAAATTCTATTGTTAATCCGATTTTGTAAGCTTATGTGGTGCAAGGAAAAATATATACAGAGATAAACCTTGAAGTGCTCAATCTCACCAATCAACACACAACCATTAAAAGAAACACATGAACAAAAAGCAATACCGCTGAATATGAGATGTCATTCAAGGTTCGTTAGACCCATTGTGAGATCCTAAGGTAGAAAATGCAGGCCAATCATATGTAATTAGGGTATGACTGACAATACTCTGAAATTCCCAATTTTAACAGATCTAATCATTACTCATAAATGCATCCTTACAAATTAAATATCAGAGCAACGAAACAATCTCTGGTCACAAATACCTAAGAACAATACTATCTAGTGTTTGACTAATAAGTAGAACCCCAGTTTAACTTATGTAGATAACAATACTTTGCAAGTCTCTTTATTAGTTGATATTGGCTCAATAATGAATGAAAATAAAACCTCTTTAATTAATCCCACTAATTCAAGTATATCACTGAAAATAAAATCACTTGAACAGATGCCACAAAAATCAAAGCTTCAAGCAATACAAGAACCATAAGCTACAAACGATGCAAGAATCTCAAATTACGGATGCTGCAAGAATTGTTTTAATGTTGCAAAAATCAGACTATAGAAACCACACTGCAAGAATTCGATGTATGAAAAATAAATAGTATTATCAAAACAACTAATCGTGATTCATCACACATATGAACATAAAATAACACACATATCAATTCATAACCACGCATGAAAAGGGTAGTGTTTCTGAGATGAAAGGGGCCCTTCTTTCTCTCAAAAACACGCATGTACACCTACTTGAAGCTCAAAATCACAATAGCTAGCAAAACATAAGAAACATGCCTTTAATTAATTCAATGAAAGATACATCCAATATTTGAGCTCCTACTCCTTATTATTCAATGCACCCCTTTTGTCTATGTTATGTCCATACTTATAATATTACATTTACAACCCTATAATATGCGCTGCAAAACTAGTTACAAGGATCTTGTTCGAGATTATGATATAAAAATTGTCTTGACTATATTTGAATAAGAAGTTACATTACAATAATGATAGAAAAAAGATGGTATATTGTATCAAGTGGTTTCATGACCGAAGGCATGAAATTGATTCCAAGAATATCGCCTATTACATAGTTTCTTTGACCAGATCTATTCTTGGACTAGTAGTTAATCATACGATTTGGTATAAGCTAGACACAAAATACCATCTCATTGCATATTCTTACCAAATACTCATTCCCATTTTAGTCCACGAGGTCCATTAGTAGTTGAATCAACGAGGCCACTACAAGACTATGGTTGTTGCAAGAAGGTTCAATCCTATAACTTCATAGACCATGAAAATTTAACATTCAATTTACTCAAAATAAATGAATAAAATATGACTATGGGCACAAGTTATTACCTTTATGCTTGGAATATTCTTTCTGGACAAAAGCACATGGAAATAAGTTTATATAGGGAAATTAGATGAGGTATTATGGGAAAAATGGTCAAAAATGGGGTCCTCATGTAGTCCCTAAAGTGTCAAAACATGGACTCCACATATCTCCCACCCTTGAGAGATTGCATGTCCTCATGCAAAGAAAACCACGACCTTTGCAAAAATGTTGTCTTTCAAAATTGTAGAACCTTTTTCTCACATCCACTAAGTAGCTACCTAGGCCATCACCTCCGGACCAGAATTTGTAGATTGGAGACTTCGAATTTTAAATAGGAGCCCTTTGATTCCTTGCGCAGAGTCTGTTGGCTCTACCAAACCATTTCCTAACAAACTTTTCAATCTTTTTGTGGCTTACATTGAGCTCTTTAATGATCCATATTATTTTGAGAACGATATGAAGGAAGAAATATAACAGATGTATGGCAACGAAATACTTAGAGATATGGCACGAAATACAATAATACAATGAAACTCAGATTCTATTAATGATTGTTTGAAAATAAAAAATATTGTAAAATACGAAAGCACACAAGCTATTTAGAATGGTGGTAGCTTATCTCTAAGAAGAGATGTGTTGGCTACACTCATTCGCAAGAAGTTGATCACAATGAGGCTCCAAAGGCTTTTTTAACATAAATCATAATTGAGAAAACCCTAAACATCCAAAACCCTAACCTGGGAGATGAAACACCAAAAGGTTTGTGGGCCCCGGTGGGGTTAGTTGATACATCAACTTTTCAAGTGTGTAAATTTTTCATACGAATTGCATTTGGGGCACTCGATACCTCACTATAAAGGTATAGATGAGGAGTACACCTTCCGTTTGGCTGAGACTATGTCATTGGTTATTGTCTAGGTGTTGTCATGCCTAGAAAACGTAGTTTAAGGCCTCAAAATAGCCCCAGAATTTCAAGACCCCAAAAAGTGCAGAAAAACTGCTAAAATATAAAAATTTTCTTTGATCCAGTGGAATAGGTGGGTGGCCACCAATGTCCACCTGGATCATTCCTCCCCCCAAGAAGCAATGGTCTCCATTGTGTCAATTTCTTCCATTAGATGGGGAAACTTCCATTCAATCTGACTCTTGGTGATCCACTTGCACTGATGAAGAAATTGCCCCGATTTAGTGACCTGATAGAGTTGGATGGTCTGTTGGTGGTTTTCCTTTGTATTAGTTTCCATAACATTATCAAGTGTCGCATGTTAGATACAATCAAGATTTATTTCTTAGGGTCTGTTATAGTGCAAGTTGTAGGTTGGGAAAATTCTGACCCAACCACAAAGCAAGTGCTGCAACTTGGGAATCCTACACTCAATGTCACCTCGATGTAGGTCCCATAATTCAAGGGTGACTAGGTCACTCTTGGGAGGTGATCCTGGTGACCCTAGGGGGATTGAGATGGAGATGGAGAGAAATGGAAGTGAAGCCCCTAGAGGTCATGTCTAAGTGGAGTGAAGAGTGGGAAGATATTCCTTGTAAGTCAAGTGTGTTGGAGTTACTTAACACACACCTATGATTTTTTTTCCTAATGTGTTTCCTTGTTTATTAGTCATAATTAGTCATTATCTAGACTCCTATATTCTAGAGGAGAATATTCCACATGAAGAATATTCCCTTTTAGTTGACACTTCAGTTTGACTAGTTGAGTTTAGTTTAAATGTCACATTGGTTTTGTCACCATGAAACATTGGGATCATCACCATACTGGTGCATTACCCTTGATTCCTTGATCTACTCCTCACTATTCTATGTTTAGTCAGTTAACTGAAGACTAGTTGACTAGTTAACTCAACTAGGTGGTAGTTCACTCCCGTTACTGCCTGAGAGACTAGACTAGGTGGCAGTTCATTCCCAGAACTGCTAGTGTGTGTCTAGATCACTCTAGACCACCACTATGGAGCATTGGTTCTCCTCCAGTGTGAATTCATTGAGTTATACAGAGTATATAATGTGCAAATTATTCATTATTCATAACATTTAATGAGAATTTTTCCATTCTTTCTCTCCTTCTTCTTTCTCAATTTCTCTCTGCAAATGTGTGTAGTATTTTATAGCTAGATCTATTATGTGCATATTCAACACATTTACATGGTATCAGAGCCGATGGATTGCTAAGCAAAAGCTACACCAAAATGTTTTGCAGGTACAAAAGATTGAAGACAACAAGAAGATGAATTTCCAAAAAGAATTCATTCTTACACCTTACAACTACTTTGCATAGAAGGAGAAAATAGCCATACATCTCTGAACAAGAGGATTGTATAGGTTAACCTTGAATACATATACAGAACCTACATCAACCATAGAAAAATCCAAGTATTTAAATCACATGGATGAGGCACTCAGAACAATTTGCAGTCTTATTTCTCCCAATCTCCTTTTTCACATATCTTCCTGTAAGACTCCCAATGAAACCTGGACTACCTTGGAAGGGCTCTTTGGAAAACATGATGAGATGAGGGGACACTTACTGGCGGTGGAATTGCTCACATTGGATCCAAAAAGCTTCGAAAATATCCAAGATTTCTTTACAAAATTCAAGGATTTACTCTCGCAACTCAAAGCTTGTGGGGTTGATAAATCCAAGTAGGAGAAACAAATGGTTTTCACCATTCTCTCCAAACTTGGTCCTAAATTATCTATATTCATATCCACATTCCATTCTATCAAATTCACCTATGGAGCCACCTGGAAGATGCCTTCTCTTGAGGACTTTATTGAATCCCTAACACAAGAGCAAACCAAACTCATCAACATGAGAAAAATAAAAGGCCCAAAGGTGCATGCACTCACTGTGCAATATGGCAGCCACAAATATCAGAAATATAAAGATAAATAAAAAATTAAAGCTCATGCACATCCGAAGAAGGAAGGGTACACAAAACCCTTCACCGATGCCTGCGTATCCAAAGGGGAAAAGGCAAGAAAAGGGGAGAAATGCACATATTGTCACAAAGGATTCCATTCAGAATCCGCATGCATTCAAAAACAAATAGATCTAATGACTCAAATACTTTAGAAAAACAACCTTAGAGATCGCATCCCTGAGGGTGTTAAGAAGAAGAAGTTAGAAGATCAGAATCCTAAGAAAGACAATTCTAGCCATGCCTTGATTGCCATCAACTCCTTTCCCGATGCTTGGATTGTAGATTCAGGAGAATCACATCACATGGATGCCTCAAAACCAGTATATTCTTCATTGGATGCATGCAAAGGTCCTCCTATTCTGATGGGGGACAAATCTTCTGTCGAAGTCATCGACAAAGGAAGGATTGAACTCACCAACGAAAGCTTCGAGAATGTGTTGCACGTTCTCAAACTTTCTGTCAACCTTCTCTCCGTGTATCAGATGATGAATTCTGACATTGGAAAGAAATTCATATTCACACCAAATGTCGTGGACATCTACGACATGCAAACCAATTCCATGGTTTCTACCGGTGAGGTAAATCATCAATCTAGATTGTATACATTTTATGAATTCATTGAACTTGATTCTACTTTACTGCTTACTCATGCTGATGAAAGTAGTAGGATATGGCACAAAAAGTTTAGACATTTGAATTTCAGATACATGCAAAAACTTAGCAACAAAATATTGGTTGATAGTCTATTAGGCATCTATTTCTCCAAGGGAGTATGTGAGGAATGTGTTCTCGGAAAAGACCCTCAAGAGAAATTCGACAAAGGAAAGTCTCAGAGAGCTTATACACCTTTAGATATAATCCACAATGACCTTATGGGTTCGTTTCCACATCCATGTATCAACAAAGTGAGTTTTTTTTCTCATTTTTGTTGATGATTTCTCAGGTTTTACATGGATCTACTTTCTCAGGCAAAAATCTGAGGTCTTTCAACACCTCAAAGATTTCAACGTCATGGTTGAGACACAGTCTAGAAAGAAGATCAAATTCCTATGAATTGATAACGTGGGAGAATATGTAAATCATGAGATCCATAATATTTTCAATGAGGCAGGGATTCAGTTGCAATAAAAGGTTCCCTATACTCCGCAACAAAACGAAGTTGATGAGCGGAAAAACAATTTTCTAAAGGAGATGGAATTTTGCATGCTACATGCAAAGTCACTACCACAAAGACTATGGGCCGAAGCACTTAATTGTGAAACATACATCCAAAACAGATCTCCCCATAGATATGTCAAGGATAAGACCCCCTATGAGGCTTGGAGTGGCCTCAAACCGTAAGTGACCCACTTTCACATTTTCGGTTCACGTGCATGGGCCTGAATTCCCTCTGAAAAGAGGAAGGCACTTGATCCACAGAGAACTGAGTGTATTTTTGTTGGAGACCCCAATGGTGTGAAGAGATATAGACTTATCGATCTTTCCTCGGATCGAATCATCATTGAGCGAAGTGTCCAATTCGAGGAAAGTGTCTCACATGTACCTCAACAACTGCATGCAGACATCTTCATTCTTCCACCTGTCCGAGATGATGAGCATGCACATGTAGACTCTTCTTCAGACGAGATTTATGATTCAGAGAACTCAGATGATTCAGATTCATAGTCAATACAGTTAGATGCAGATTCAGAGCATCCATATGCAGTTGCAGAGCCAATGCAGAGGTCCAAGTGGGAAGAAACTACTCTTCAGGATGCAGGGGATCTCGTTGGTGATCCAGCCGATACTAGGAGGACTCGATCTGATTTTGAGGACCCTCCTGTTGCACTCACTGCCACTGAACCATTGCCCTCCAGGAATATTTTTTTGGTTCAGTATTCATATCCATAGTCTTATGGAGAGGCTGTTGGAAATCCCTTTTGAGAATCCGACATGCAGGAGGAGTACAGCTCCCTCCTCGAAAACCTGACTTGGAATCTGATTCCCCTTCCTTCTGGAAGGAAACTTGTCAGATGTAGATGGGTCTACAGGACCAAGAGAACAACATATGGGTAGATTAGCAGATACAAAGCTAGGCTTGTTGCCAAAGGCTTTCAATAGGTGCATGGTATTGACTATGATGAGACCTTCTCTCCATTAGCAAAGATGTATTCCATACTATTGGCGCTTTCCATTGCAATAACTAAGGGATGGGAAGTCCATCAGATGGAAGTGAAGAATGAATTTCTTAATGGTGATCTCTCTGAGGTCTATATGGAGCAGTCCTAGGGATTTATGCAGGACTCATCTTTGGTTTGTCGACTGAAGAACTCTCTTTATGGCCTCAAGCAGGCTCCGAGGGCATGGTATTCCAAGATGGACTCCTACCTGTTGTCATAGAACTTTGTACGTTGTAAATTAGACCTGAATGTATACATTTTTAGGACGACTGATTCACTTCTACTCTTAGGTCTGTATGTTGATGATTTGTTGATCACCGGTTGCTCGACTTTAACGATTGTTGCAGTCAAGAGGATTCTACATGACAGGTTTTTGATGACGGACATGGGTCCGCTACACTTCTTCCTTGGACTCGAGATTAGTCAGGATGCATCAAGCATCAAACTGTCTCAGGCCAAGTATGCATGAGATATCCTTGAGAGATTTCACATGACAAATTGCAAGTCTACTCCGACTCCTTTCCTATCAGAAGTCAAACTTGAGGATGGCGGGGATAATCCACTGGTTGACAACACACTATACAAACAACTAGTGGGGAGATTTTTGTATCTCACAAACTTCAGACCAGACCTCTCCTATGCGGTTGGCACAATTTCTAGGTTCATGTAGGAACCACATGAGCTACATTGGAAGGTTGCAAAGCATATCCTTCGATACATACAAGGCACCATTACCTTTGGGATTCATTATGCAACAGACTCTACATTAGATCTCATCGGGTTTACTGATTTTGAATAGGTTGGCGATAACATTGATCGCAAGTCCACATCTGGTTACTCACTCAGTCTTGGTTTCGGGCCTATCTGTTGGTTGAGAAAGAACCAAGCAGCCATTGCTCTATCTTCAGCCGAGGTAGAGTACAGAGGGGTAGTTAACATAACTATTAAGGCTATGTGGCTACAACATTTTCTCACTGAGTTGGACATTCAGTTTCACCGACCAATCGTCATCTGGTGTGACAACCAGAGCACTCTGAAGTTATGCAGAGATCTAGTTCAGAGGCAGTAGACAAAGTACATCGAGATCCACATGCACTACATCCAGGAATTAGTACACGAGGGGATCATCGACCTACATTTATGTCCTTCAGCAGAACAGATGACATACATCTTCACCAAGACCTTCACCGAGAAGAATTTCCATTCTCTGCAAAGTTGTCTTGGAGTGAAGGACATAGTTTCCTAACAACTATAGTTCTTCTTTTTACATACATTGTACCTTGAGCAGGGTTTTTCCCATGAGGTTTCCCCTCTTTCCTCACTTTATTTTCAGTGTATCTTTTGTATTTGGGTACCTAACATGGCCTCGTTGTTGGGACCCATTATTTATTTTCACCATAGTGATGTTCAGGGGGGTTGTTGGAGTTACTTCACACACACCTAGGATTTATTTTTCCTAAGGTTTTACTTTGTTTATTAGTCATAATTAGTCATTATCCAGTCTCCTATATTTTAGGGGAGAATATTCCACCTGGAGAATATTCTCTTTCAGTTGACACTTTAGTTTGACTAGTTGAGTTGAGCTTAGATGCTGCATTGGTTTTGTCACCATGTAACATTGGGATCATCACCATGATAATGCGCACTTGACTTGGTATCATCACCAGACTGGCACATTACCCTTGATTCCTTGATCTATTCCTCACTACTCTCTGTTCGGTCAGTTAACATAAGACTAGTTGATTAGTTAACTGAGCTAGGTGGCAGTTCACTCCCATAACTGCCTGAGAGACTAGACTAGGTGGTAGTTCACTCTCGTAACTGCCTAAGAGACTAAAATAGGTGGCAATTCACTCCCGTAATTGTTGGTGTGTGTCCAGATCACTCTAGACCACCATTATGGTGCATTGGTTCTCCTCCAGTGCACATTCATTGAGTTATACAGAGTATATCATGTGTAAATTATTCATTATTCATAACGATTAATGAGAATTATTCCATTCTTCTCTCCTTCTTCTTATTTCTCAATTTCTCTCTTCAAATGTTTGTAGTATTTTCTAGCGAGATCTATTATATGTTGGTTCAACACATTTACAAAGTGATTTTTCCCCCAAAGGTATAGTACTTCTCCGAATGATTGTACCTTCCTGAGACACAAGAAAATCCAACTTGCAATGATATATGTTAGTATGGATCAACAAGTTAATCTTGTTGTCCCTAATTTGCAACAGTAGATGACATTTATATCAGAAAGTAAGACATTCAAATAAAAACATGATATCAATCAGCAATATTATCAATGAGTATGGCAATCAATTATGACTGAAAAATGGCACTTTAAGGATGAATAAAGAAAGTTTTTATAACATGTATTTTCTGTAGAAAATTTCAGCCTTATGGTTGTAGCATTCATTCACTTTTATCAGTAAATTACACCATCAAAATATGCTGACAAGTAGCCCAAAAGGTGCGCCCTAGTTAGTAGAGTTATTGTGCAAAATTTAGGAGCTAGGTAGGGTTATTTTAGGAGTTATGGTTAGTAGTTTATCTAGGTTAGATCATCCCTAATGGCTATAGGTTAGGGTTTTTAACAACAAGTGAAGTAGTGGGAGAGAGGGGACGCCCTAGTAGGGGAATACTCCTCTCAATGAGGCAAACCAACTCCAAGTAAGAGACCTTTCAAAAGATTAAATTTCACGTTTCCAAAGGTAATGATTTTATATTTCCAATGCAAAACATTATATGACTAGTGCCTTTAATATTTGGTTGATGGAGTCAAATAATAGAAAGAGCTAGAGAATCTACCTCCTTGGGGGTGTAATCCCTTTTACTTCCCAAGGCAAGTTTCTCTAGCTAGGGTTTAAGCTAAGAGGGTGTATGCCCTTATACTTCTCTTAGTAAACCCTTGTTTAACCAATAAAATGAGGCATAAAATGATGATGACTATCGTGGGGTTGTATTCCCTTATACTTCCCACCTAGATCCTAGCACAACAATCCTTGACATTAAAATAATGATAGCATAAGAGTAAAAGACCATACCAAAATCAAGAAAGATGCCTAAATAAAAGCTAGAAATCCATTCATCCAAGGCTAATGCCTCACTACTCCATCAACCATTCATCAAGATAGCCATAAAAAAGTTCACAAGAGACAAATAGAGGCAAGTATAGCAACAATTTCAGACCAATACTTCTCATAATGAGGGAGAGTTATGTTAAAATGAGATCTTATGATCTCCTATTTATACAAAATGTCACCAAGGTGACTTGTCCACAAATTAAGGGTTAAACCACAAGACTAGGGGTCAACAACCCTAATATTTCCCTCTTTAACAAAGTAATATTAAATAATTCATTTAAAGTTTCACTTTTGCACAAATAAACCTTAATTGTACACGGACGTCTCCCCTTTAGGGGACGTTTTGCCACTTTGAAGAAGTCATTGGTGTTGGAGAAGCATGGGTAGGCCTCCAAAGGCCACATGTGAATAATCTAGACGATATCGTCATGGTGACAACCCTCTTCTCCTAAAAAATGTCCATGTGTCAATTAGTGGAACCTCACCTCCAATCCCTAGCCCCCCTAGATGACGTCATGCCTCTAGGAGTGACATTTTACCTCTCCTAGGAAAAAGATTTGGCATGTGGGGGCTAGGATTTTTCGTCCAAGTCAATCTCAAGGCCTTCCAAGTATGATCTTTCTCATCTGACATGCGGGCTCTTGGAATCCAACATATGGGATTGTAGCCCCATGGAAGCCCAAGCTAGGCTTGTTCTCTAAAAAATGTCCACCAACTAGGTCCTGCAAAGACAAATGAGCACACCCTCGAAGGATCTCAAGTCATAACATTGTGATAAATGAATCCAGTCAATAAATGAGCCATCTAATCATGTGCATCAAATATCACTATGTCAAACAATTAATTGCTCAAAGACATTATGTGACTTGTCAAGATTGAATATGGGAGGGTTGACGAGGTGTCCTATTGGGTAGATCCTGCCCTAGGTCAAGGAAAGTTTCCAAGAGATCCTTCTTTAAGACATATAAAGTGGATGAAGTGGTTGGGGTCAAGACTCAATGGGAATAGGGCTCAAGACATACAATGGGTCATAATGTCTCATTCATGGGTGCCTTTGTAGAGGGTGTGTGGTACCTTCGTTCACAATGCATTTTTTCCAATCCCATCAATTTCCTTTTATATTTATTTATTTGTATTTTCTTTCAATATTGAATAAGGAGAGGTTGAAGGTCACTTCCTTGGTGTGGTGACCAGATGATGGCAATTTCACCCACAAACACCTAGTGTAAATGAGAAGGTTGGCTTGTGATGAGACCCCCTTTCTCTCATCCATGCAACTGAAAGCCATTATTCTAGTTTGGTGACTAGATGATGGAAATGTCATACCACTATATATTCATGGACGTGATAATTCGGCTCATGATGAGACCTCATATCTTTCAAATAACCTTTCAAGCATTCTTTATCATATTGTGAGTCCCCTTTACTAAAAGATAAGCATTTCACTGCTTTATTGGGTGATCCCCGGGTGAAGCATTTGGAAGGTTTATACAAGGCTTTTATCTTTTACCCAACACAAATCCCTTTAGGCCTTCATCCCCTTCTTCCCATAGAATGAGGGACAACCCCTTCTTGGATCAATACACCCTAAAATCCAAAGAGATAAGGAAATGGAGGGGAATAATGATGGTGTTATCACTCCAAGAAACTCCTTAGGGTTGTAGGCTAAGGATGCTTGGTAACTTAGAAATAATGGTTTTTATGTGTTTGGGACAATGGGGTCTTCAATGATTTGTATAAGAAACTGCTCATCACACATCTAAAGATACAGTGGTTTTAGTAAACAATAACCAGATCAAATAATTGAAAGAGAGGATGGAGAATACTATTCTTGATTTGCCAATACAAGTGAAAGTAGGGCCTAATACAAGACAACGAGGAATCCTTTAATTTCAAGCCTATGAGTTCAATAAAGAGGTAACAGTATTTATGAACTAAAATAAACTGAAAGTAAAGTACAAAAAATGAAATATGGACAATTCTGGTATTGCAAATGAAAGGAAACTCCACTTTATTTCTGCAAAAAGAGTCTATACAATGGCATAAAACATCTCCCCAACGTTCATGGTCGATTTTTGAGAAAGTTGTTTTGCATGTGGTTGCAAAAATTCTCTCGAACCTCTGATGCTGAGCCCTTTGCATGCGATCTGATAGTCCATTGATACTCTGGAACTCCTCCATAACCTGTTCAAAATGATCTGTTTTGTCCTTGGCTTCAAAAAATACTTTTCCAGCATTCAACAACTAACTCGTTTAATATTCCGCAGGTTAGCTGTTGAAAGTCACCACTTTCAACAACTAACGGATCATAAAATATCGCTTTGCGCTGCTGAAAGCCCTGACTGCACTCAAAATGAGTTTTCACCTTCAAAATTTTGATTTCATCAAAACTCAGTGTGCCTCCGGTTTCTCACCTTGCATATTAACAACGACTTGAGCAAGTACCTTCAGATCTGGATGAGATTTTTGTCTTTGTTTTTGTTTCAATCTTCTTATCTACCTTTTAAGGTGTTTGGAAAGCCACCACAGACTATTGTAATCTTTGGTGAGTTTTTTCTTTCTTTTCTTCTCTTTAACACTTTCCTTAGCCAATCTCTCAAGTGCAGCATTGGTTTTTTCGAAGTTCTCATACAACTTCTTATACCTTTCTTTGATTACCCGTTCCAAAACCTCTTGCTGAGCGATTACATCTTTCAGATGCTTGATTTTCTGAGACTTCTTTGACTTGGAGCTTTTTGATGTTTCTCCTTCTTTTGTATGAGTGAAGGTCTCATAGTTTTGTGCACACTCAGTTGACTTCTCAGGACTCTTGGTGATAGGGCATTGATCTTGTTGCTATGATTCTGAGTCTGAATAGGGCAAGTTTAATATATTGGTTCTCTTCTCTGTACTCTTCTCTGTAGGATGCTCTGTGGTCTTCTCTGTGGTCTGCTCAAAGTTTAACCTTTTCTTTGACCTGCGAGGCTTCACTTCAGAAATTCTATCTTCTGGAGGTCCTGGCAGGGTCCTTCTTTTTGTTGAACTGCTTTGAGGAGAAGACTGTTTCTTTGAACCTTTCCCTGGTTCATTTGCAGGCTGAGTCTGTGTTTCAAAACCCTCCCAGAATAGAAAATGATCCCAACTGCTTCCCTGTTTTTTTAATTCCTCCAGGATGATCAATTTTATGAGGTCGAAGTGGCACAGAGTACTTTTCATGCTCAAAGGTTGAGCCCTGATCTTCTTGCAAACCTTAGTCAAAATTTTATGTAGGAAAAAAGGTAAATTGAGGGGAGTCTTGCCTGTGAAATGGTCCAGGAGTTTGAAGTGATACATCATGAGTTTATCATACCTGCCTTCCGAGGTAATGTAGAGTTGGATTCCTTTGAACAGCTCCTGCCATTCTTCTTCTAGATAGGAAACCAACATACCCTTTTTCCATGCCTTGTGCCTGAACTCTTCTTTCAAATAAGCTCTGAAATCCAAATTTTTGGGAGCAGTGGTTTTGAACCAGCTCTGACCCGTTCTTGGTACGTTTGTCGTTGCAGCAATGGCAACTTCATCTACTCTAATTTCCATGGACCCAACACGAGCTTTGTTCCCATTGAAAGTCTTGGCAAAAGCTTCTGCTGTAGACTGGTGGCAACCATTTTGCAACCTCTAAATGAATTCAATACACCCTGCATTTGAAATATGTTTCTGGACTTCGGGATGTGTCTGTAGAAAAGACAGGCTATCCAACTCTCTCCTGAGTAGAGAACCATTGCGTCTCCTCACCATTCTGTAGCTCGAAAATCCCAACAATTCTGTATATTAACCCCTGCAACTGCTGTTCGAGCCGAGGTTCTGCGCTGTTGAAAGCACTTCGGGAGTCGGCTCTGTTTTAAAACATTTGAAACTTTAACAGACCTCCGTGAACAATGTGTGATATGGAAACAACGATCTGATTTGATGTTGTCAGGCCGACAGTACAACCTCTGTACCTAAGTTACTGGATTTGAAATTACCATCTCCAGCGCCATGAGTGCGCAGCATGCTTCACTGAACCAGATCCGCATCGTAATCCTATTTTGAAGTGCAAAACTGAATTTTCATCATTACCCACTTTCATCAGCACATGATTTGGATTTGCATGACGTGGGATGATCGTATCATTATTTGCCTTTGGATACGTGGATAACACGCACGTGATTCCCGCTTCCTCCAGCGAACGTCCCATGGAAAACGCCCCTTAACTGTTGATACTTACCACTTTCACCAGCGCATGGTCCTATGGAAAATCCCCGTTAGCTGTTGAAAGTCTCCACTTTCATCAGTGCACGACCTTGAAATAACTGCTCCGTAGCTGTGGAAAGTCTTCACTTTCACCAGCGCATGACCCGCGACACTGCTTCTTTGGATACTTTGGAATTCAACATTTTCACCAACGCACAGACCTATGAGAGGCGCTCCTTAGCTGCTGAAAGTCACCACTTTCCCCAGCTAACACTCATCTTTTGGACCCACGTTAGCTGTTGAAAGTGAATTATGAAAATTTTGAAAAGAAGACTTTAATGGGTCATATTATTTTCTAAGACAAAAACCAAAACCTAAGTTTTACAACTAGAAAAACTCAAAAATGAATTGAGGAAACTACCAATAGCCATGCTATCCGCCACAAAAGGTGACCAAAGGGATGGGTTCATTTTGGGAGCTAACATTTGGCTCCAACTGGGATGGGCATCTCCCTGTGAGGTGACCAAGAACCTAGCTAGACTCAGTAGCCTTATTACAACTTGAAACATAAATTTGAAAAAATAGTTTGCTAGTACCATTGGGCATGGAGTTATTTGAATGACAGAAATAAAGAAACAGAACTGAAAAAGAAATATGTACAAGTAGAACCTGGCTTCAAGGGAAACCTTATGAGAAATAGATCTTCAGGAAGCGCCCGTTGAAAGGGCCACCTGCTACTGGCTCGGCTGAAAGAGTTTGGAGAACAAAGGTATTGTTCTGCTACACCACTTATGACAAAAGGACCTGTCCAGAGAGCCTCGAATTTTCCGTGTTTCCCCTTCTCCTGCCTTGCTGCATCCCACTTTAAGACCAAATCTCCTGTTTTGAAGACATCTGATTTGACTTTCTTATCGAAAGTTTCTCTGATTCTTTCTTGATGCAATTCTGTTTTTTCCAAGAGTTGCTCTCTATCTTGTTGTAGTTCTACCAAATTGTGAATTCTCCTGGTCAAATCACTTGGTTCAGAATCAATTTCTTGTAAGAACTTTGCAACCGACAATGCAAGTTGAACAAGAAATATGGCCTCAGTACCATATACAAACTTGAAAGGAGATGTACAGATTGATTTCTTACATGTTACCCTGTCATCCCACAAGGCAAACTTCAGTTTGGAATCCCAACCTCTGGCATTTTGTTCAAGCAGCTTCTTTATGATTCTGACTAAATTCTTGTTGGATGACTCAACTAAACCATTCCCTTGCGGATAGTAAGCTGTGGAATGTACCAGTTGAATTCCCATCTCTTCACACAATTTCACCAAGTGTTTATCTTTGAATGCAACAGCATTATCAGTGACCAATCTCTTGGGACAGCCAAATCTGACAAATATGTTTTCCTGTAGAAATTTTATGATGACATTATGATTGGCGTTCCGGGTGGGAATAGCCTCAATCCACTTTGTAAAGTAATCGGTGGCAACCAGGATCCACCAATGCTGACCACTAGAAGGCGGATGAATTTCACCTATGAAGTCCAGGCCCCACTGCTGGAAAGGCCCTATGACCACTATAGGTTTGAGAGGAAGGGACTTCAGTTGTTGTTTACCTTCAAATCTATGACATTTGTCACATGTTTTCACAAACTCATACACATCTGAAAATAAGGATGGTCAGTAATAACCAGATCTTAAGATTTTGTGTGCTGTGGTTTTCCAATAGTGATGTCCTCCGCATTCACTATTATGAAGTTCACTCATGACTTTAGCTGCCTCCTCTTGGTTCACACACCTCAACAATAAACCCATGGGATTCTTCCAGAACAACAAGTTATCATTGATGTAGAAATTTATAGCTTTAAGCTTCAAAGCCCTTCTTTGAGTCTTCGTCAAATCTGATGGGACTGATAAAGTTTGCAGAAATTGAATAATATGACTGTACCATTTGCAATCAGCTAAATGAGTTGAAACCTGCATTCTCTCACCTTCTTTGTTCTCTGAAGACAAAACATTTTTTGCATCAATACTCATCAGATTTATGTCAAGCAACCTGCAATTTTCCTCTGCCAGGAGTTTGGCAAGGCCCTGACCTTTCACTAGTTTTGTTGGTTTGATTTCAAAATCGAATTCAATCAACCTTGCTATCCACTTACTCCTTTTGCCATCAATGTCGGGTTGGACAAGAACATCTTTAACTGAAATGGAGGGAACAAAAGCTATTACCTTTGCCTGAAGAATGTAGACTCTGAAAGCTTTCAGTGACTTGACAAGTGCATATGCTTGTTTCTCCAACAACTCATACTTTACCTCTGTGTCCCTCAAGACGTAACTGAAGAAGGCAACCGGCTGTTCCTGATCATCAGCATTCTTCTGCAAGAGTACCGTTGCGATTGTATCACTGGAAGCAAATGGAAAAATGTAAAATACCTTGGAGAAATCGGGGTTGATCAAAACAGGGGATGTTGTGATGGCTTCCTTGATGGCATTGAATGAATGTCTGGTTGCTTCAGTCCATTTTACCTCAGAGTCCTTCCTCAACATAGCAGTGATATGCTTCGTAAGTTCAGCAAAATTTACTATAAACCTTCTGACGAAGTTTATAGTCCCAAGGAAAGACTGAATGTCTTTCTTTGATCTAGGAAGAGACAGATTTTTAATTGCTTCTACCCTCTTTGGGTCAATCTTAACCCCATCAGCTGAAACAATATGCCCAAGTAATTTCCCTTCCTTAAGTGCAAAATTTGATTTTTTCGGATTAAGAGAGATGCCATACCTTCGACATTTCAGAAATGTCCTTCTTAAGTGCTACAAATGAAGTTCGTGGCTGCTTGAGAAAACAGTGATATCATCAAGATAAATCAAGACAAATTTATTTTCTCTCCAATGAAAGCAATGTCCATTGCCCTTTGGAATGTCGCTCCTGCATTCATCAATCCAAAGGGCATATTCTCGTACATAAACGTACCCCATGGAGTGGTAAAAGCAGTTTTTTCCTTGTCTTCCGGATGGACAACAATCTGGTTGTATCCGGAAAACCCATCAATAAAAGACATCACCTTTGATCCTGACACCTTCTGCAGAATATGCTCCATTTTAGGCAGAGGGTAGTTGTCCTTTCTAGAGCACTTATTCAAATTTTTGAAGTCGACATAGAGTCTGATCTCCCCATTCTTCTTCCTAGCCGGCACAAGATTCGCAATCCATTCTGAATACCTGAGAGGAATGATAATGTGGGCATCCAACAGTTTCTTAATTTCTCTTTCCATTGTAGGCAACAACAAAGGGTTGAAGGATCTAAGCTTCTGCCTGAATGGTTTGGTGTCTTTATTCAAGGGAATCTTATGCTGAATTACTTATGTGTCAAAAGTCTTCAAGTCATCATACTGCCAAGTGAAGATGTCTGAAAATTCCTTCAACAATTCTCCATAATCAGCCCTTTGTTTTTCAGTCAAATGTGAGGCTAGGTTAACATGTTTAGGATCTTGCTCACTAGCCACATTATACTGCAAAACCTCTGAGTCTTTTTACCCACTTTGCAATTTGACAGCCACATCATTGTTATCGAACAACCTTTCCAACGGGACCAAACCTTTAGGAATTCTATTGGTGGACAACTGAACAATTTCATGTACTGCGATTTTGCTTTTGAACTTTGGCTCATCAACTTCATGGTCATGTTCATTCTCCTGATCAATCTGCAGATCTGCAAACTCATCTATCACTGCAAGGAATCTAGTGAGTTCAGCATCATCTTCAAAAACCTTCCAAAATTTTACATTATCAGGGAGAGAGGGCCTATATTTAACTTGAATTTCATAAGTTAATTTATGAGGCAGAGGGGGTATGAAAGCACAAGCAGACACAACCAATGAATCAGCCAATTCATTCATTTCTCTAGGTACAAATGCAATTTTAAAATCTGCAAAATTTTGAATTGCCTTCAACACTTCGTCTCTGTATGCCTTCAGTCTGACATGCTTGGCTTGAAAGGACTTATTCCCCTGCTGAATAATCAAATCTGCATCTCCAAACACCTGCAATTTTTTAATGCCCTTCTCCTTTGCCACATTCAGCCCCAAAAGTAGTGCCTCATACTCAACAATGTTATTAGTCACTTTAAAATCGAGTTTAAAGGACAAATGAGAAGTTTTCTTAGAGGGAGAAATGAATACCACTCCTACTCCAACTAACTCCCTAGTGCAAGCACCGTCAAATAACATGGTTCAAAGGTCTTCTTCTGCTGTTTCTGTGGGCTGAACTGTGATCTGATCTGTAGGCTTTCTGAGCAGCAATGTATCAGGCAGTGAATCATCAATTTGTAAAATACAAGATCCCATACCTGTGTCAACTGAATAGATAGGATGATTGTATGGATTCTTCTCGTCACTGATTACATATGCCAACTGAGATTCCCTATAGAGCCTTCTTTTCACCCCTCCGAAAACAGGGATAGTATCATAGGAGAGATCCATTTGAAGAGTGCCACCTAGTCTCTTCATCCATGATCTCGATAGTAGACATCCAAATTTAGGAGGTATGTCAGCCACCACTATATCCATCACCATTGTCTTCATTGATGCTTGGGTCAAGGTTACAGCCAAATCCTTAATCATCCCAAGGCATTTGACTTTTCGAGAATCAAAGGAGAAAAGGTCATGATAAGACTTGGTGATCTCCAACCTAAGCTCATCCATAACAACCTTTGACATCAAATTGTGCGAAGCACCGGAGTCCAACAAACAATTATGCAGTGTTTTCTCATGAATATTTAAAGAGATGTAAAAGGGAGGACATCTATCATCTCTGTCTTCTATCATTTGGCCCAGGGTGATGGTTGGATTATCATCATAAATGTTGAGGATATCAACAGAAAGGGATACAGATTGGGGATCTAGATTTTTTAGGATATCCCTTTTGAACATCTCATTTTTCATCAGCTCAACTAGAGGAATAGGAATCTTAATCTTTTGTATTTCAGCCTCAAAATTAAAAGAATATGGAACCTTATCAACAGCTTTTTCAGAAACCTTTACCTGATTTGAAGGAGCTTCCTGATTTCTTTGCTGTTCGACAGGAGGCTGACTTTCTGGAGTTTGATGGTTGACAGGGGCAACCGTCTTCTTGGGAGGGGCTGATGCTTTCACCTTTGAAGAATTTTCTTGCTGATCTTCTGATGTCTGATCTTTTTTCTTAACAGGGGCAACAGGCTTTTCAAGAGAGGCTGGTGCATCTGGTTGAGCAACATTAGATTTGGATCGGAGGTTATATCTATTTTTATCTTCTGCTGTGAAAATGCCATCACCAAGAAGATCATCTCCTGTCTGCTCAGTCATCAGTGATTCCTCATAGTCTTGTTGTGTTAGGTAAGATTTCCCTGTCTCTTCTCCCACACAATGAATGCCACCTTCTCCATCTTCTTGATCTTCACCATTGTCATCGTCCATCACAACATTCTGAAGAGGGACTTTTATCCTTTGATCTTCATTAGAATTCTTTTCTCTTTGCAGGATCTGAGTTGGCTGATTATTCCTTCTGAAGTTGTTGGGATTTAGATTAGGATTTCTGCCTGCAGAATCATAAGTGCTTCTACCCTTCACAGGCTGTTTATTTTTTATATTGAGCTTAGATATCTCAGAGGTTAGAGACTCTAACATTTTGGCCATTTTATCAAGCTTTGGATCACCATGTGATGAAGATGAGGTTTCATTCTTTGATCTTCTCCTATCAGATTCTCCTTTCCGCTTCTGGGAGGATAGAATGTTTGATTCCACCTCAAGGGAAGCATCTTGCATGAGGGATAATGTTGGTGACCTCCTTTCTCTCAACAACAAACAAAAATCTGAATCAAAGGCATCAGAATATGTGATCTTGGTAGAAGCATCTGATGGTTTTATCTCAGCTGGTATTTTGCCATACATCCGGTTAAACCTCTTGGTGAAATCAGAGACTGACTCATTACTTTGTTTCCTGAAGTTTCCAAATTCTGTGATGTAGTAGACAAAATCTCTTCTGTCACCCCAATGTTTCAGGAATATCTCATCCAATTGCTCGATTCCGACAATGGAACCAGCAGGGAGTTCTTTAAACCATTTCCTAGCATGGCCATCTAGGCTTTGGACAAAGACTCGTGTCCAAACATCTTCTTGTTCAATATTAAGGTTCTTCGCATAACTGTAAAAAGCCTCAATATGTTCTTCAGAAGACACATCGCCTTCACCTGTGAATTTAGGCATATATTTCTGATAGTCTCCCATTGGCATGGTTGCTACTGGGTTCGGCAATATGAGTGGTGCATACCTAGCAGCTAGGATTTGTTGCATCTTAGTCAAAGGAGGTGGTGCAGCCATGGCTATTAGAGGTGGGGAAAATGATAGTTTCTTCTTCAAGTCTTCAACACTGGAGGAATGCGAAAGAGGTGAACCTTCTAAAGGGAAAGAGGTCTGATAAGAGGCCCTGTAAAAATTTGTAAGCTGCCTAGCTAAATTTTCTTCACCCTTAGCAGATAACTCTTGGAGGAGGTGTTCAACAGCAAGGAGGATAGTATAAATGTTCAAGTGGTCTTCTTGTTGCTGAGAGTGGAAAGACTCAAGGGAAGAAGAACTGTGGATTCTTTCTAAAGTTTTTTCAATCAAATTATAATTTATCAATTTATCATCACTAGGATTTTTTTGTTGATCAAAAAGAGTTTGTTCTTCTACAGTATTTACAGCCTTTTTATCATCAGTGTTCTCTGAAAAGAACTCAACTTTTTCTGCAGTAGATTTTCCAGAACTGAAAAGAGGATTACCTTTTGGATCCGCTCTTCAAGTTTGACCTTGAATCGTCTTTCCTTTTCTGAGAATTGATTCTGGATTGGACACTGACGTGATCAGTGATTCTTGAGGATTCACCCTAGTACTGATCCTCTTAGGAGCCATGATGAACTTGTGGATTCGCCATATAGATGATTACAACCAACTGAAGATGTCTAATCTTTGTCTATCATCAAAGATCAGCTCTGTGTTGTATCCCAGGAAAGCAGAGCTTGAATTCCGTCTCTCCGGCAACGACGCCAATTTGTTATCACTCCAAGAAACTCCTTAGGGTTGTAGGCTAAGGATGCTTGGTAACTTAGAAATAATGGTTTTTATGTGTTTGGGACAATGGGGTCTTCAATGATTTGTATAAGAAACTTCTCATCACACATCTAAAGATACAATGCTTTCAGTAAACAATAACCAGATCAAATAATTGAAAGAGAGGATGGAGAATACTATTCTTGATTTGCCAATACAAGTGAAAGTAGGGCCTAATACAAGACAACGATGAATCCTTTAATTTCAAGCCTATGAGTTCAATAAAGAGGTAACAGTCTTTATGAACTAAAATAAACTGAAAGTAAAGTACAAAAAATGAAATATGGACAATTCTGGTATTGCAAACGAAAGGAAACTCCACTTTATTTCTGCAAAAAGAGTCTATACAATGGCATAAAACATCTCCCCAACGTTCATGGTCGATTTTTGAGGAAGTTGTTTTGCATGTGGTTGCCAAAATTCTCTCAAACCTCTGATGCTGAGCCCTTTGCATGCGATTTGATAGTCCATTGATACTCTGGAACTCCTTCATAACTTGTTCAAAATGATCTGTTTTGTCCTTGGCTTCAAAAAATACTTTTCCAGCTTTCAACAGCTAACTCGTTTAATATTCCGCAGGTTAGATGTTGAAAGTTGCCACTTTCAACAGCTAACGGATCATAAAATATCGCTTTGCGCTGGTGAAAGACATGATTGCGCTCAAAACGAGTTTTCACCTTCAAAATTTTGATTTCATCAAAACTCAGTGTGCCTCCGGTTTCTCACCTTGCATATTAACAACGACTTGAGCAAGTACCTTCAGATCTGGATGGGATTTTTGTCTTTGTTTTTGTTTCAATCTTCTTATCTGCCTTTTAAGGCATTTGGCAAGCCACCACAGACTATTGTAATATTTGGTGAGTTTTTGCTTTCTTTTCTTCTCTTTAACACTTTCCTTAGCCAATCTCTCAAGTGCAGCATTGGTTTTTTCGAAGTTCTCAGACAACTTCTTATACCTTTCTTTGATTACCCGTTCCAAAACCTTTTGCTGAGTGATTACCTCTTTCAGATGCTTGATTTTCTGAGACTTCTTTGACTTGGAGCTTTTTGATGTTTCTCCTTCTTCTGTATGAGTGAAGGTCTCATAGTTTTTTCCACACTCAGTTGATTGCTCAGGACTCTTGGTGATAGGGCATTGATCTTGTTGCTCTGATTCTGAGTCTGAATAGGGAAAGTTTAATATATTGGTTCTCTTCTCTGTACTCTGCTCTGTAGGACGCTTTGTGGTCTGCTCAAAGTTTAACCTTTTCTTCGACCTGCGGGGCTTCACTTCAGAAATTCTATCTTCTGGAGGTCCTGGCAGGGTCCTTCTTTTTCTTGAACTGCTTTGAGGAGAAGACTGTTTCTTTGAACCTTTCCCTGGTTCATTTACAGGCTGAGTCTGTGTTTCAAAACCCTCCTAGAATAGAAAATGATCCCAGCTCCTTCCCTGTTGTTTTAATTCCTCCAGGATGATCAATTTTATGAGGCCGAAGTGGCACAAAGTACTTTTCATGCTCAAAGGTTGAACCCTGATCTTCTTGCAAACCTTAGTCAAACTTTTATGTAGGAAAAAAGGTAAATTGAGGGGAGTCTTGCCTGTGAAATGGTCCAAGGGTTTGAAGTGATACATCATGAGTTTATCATACCTTCCGTCCAAGGTAATGTAGAGTTGGATGCCTTTGAACAGCTCCTGCCATTCTTCTTCTAGATAGGAAACCAACATACCCTTTTTCCATGCCTTGTGCCTGAACTCTTCTTTCAAATAAGCTCTGAAATCCAAATTTTTGGGAGCAGTGGTTTTGAACCAGATCTGACCCGTTCTTGGTAGGTTTTTCGCTACAACAATGGCAGCTTCATCTACTATAATTTCCATGGACCCAACACGAGCTTTGTTCCCATCGAAAGTCTTGGCAAAAGCTTCTGCTGTAGACTGGTGGCAACCATTTTGCAACCTCTCAACGAATTCAATACACCCTGTGTTTGAAAAATGTTTCTGGACTTCGGGATGTGTCTGTAGAAAAGACAGGCTATCCAGCTCTCTCCTGAGTAGAGAACCACTGCGTCTCCTCGCCATTCTGTAGCTCAAAAATCCCAACAATTCTGTATATTAACCCCTGCAACTGTTGTTCGAGCCGAGGTTCTGCGCTGTTGAAAGCACTTTGGGAGTCGGCTCTGTTTTAAAACATTTGAAACTTTAATAGACCTCCATGAACAATGTGTGATATGGAAACAACGATCTGATTTGATGTTGTCAGGCCGACAATACAGCCTCTGTACCTGAGTTACTGGATTCGAAATTACCATCTCCGGCGCCATGAGTGCGCAGCATGCTTCACTGAACCAGATCCGCATCGTAATCCTATTTTGAAGTGAAAAACTGAATTTTCATCATTACCCACTTTCATCAGCGCATGATTTGGATTTGCATGACGTGGGATGTGTTGGAGCCGCCCCTGTTTTTTCACCTTACGCAAATTTGGAAAAATCTGATACTTGTGATCTAGAGTTGTTTTTTCTTTTCCTGTCCTTCCAAAAATCATAAGACTCTGAGAGAACTTTCATTGCCAGAATAGTAATGCTT